>CANDYM010000416.1:0-36965 GCA_947397865.1 Polietes domitor
GCTGCTCCAACGCCAACGCCTTCCCGATTGTAATCATAAGGATGCAGTCTTCTGGTAAGATTTGTAAACGGTTTTGGTTTCATTAAAATCTGCAAAGAAACGGGGGAGGGCATAAAACAACAACAAAAGAAGACAAAACCGGGGGAGAAACAGAGAAAGAAAGAAGAGGGGAATTGAAGGTCGGTTTTTAATGTAATTTCCTAACTTTTGGTCTTAGTTTAGCTCAAATTATTTTTTCTTTCAAAAATTTATACAACATCAAGTTTTTTTTTTTTTGGAAAAAGAGACAACATTTATATCACAAATAAAGAAACATTTAATACAATTAAATGGAGTTTAAGTTACGTTTCAGTTTCGTTCAAAAAATACAAACATTTATTCCATATCCATAAATTTTTTTTGGGTTGGCTTCAATACACACAGAATATCGAAATATAGTATAGAGACATTTTTGTTATAAAGTTTCCCATGGAACACAAAATCAAGATAAAAAATACATTTAGAAAAAAATTACACACATACAACATTAAAAACAACATCAAGAGAACAACATCAATATTTGGGTTTTGTTTTATTTTTTTTGGTTTCAAAAAATCATTTTATAATTTCTCATATAAAATACTCTTAACTTTAGTTAGAAAAATTGTTTGTATATAAACAAATACGTTTTTCTTTGGCTTAAGGGGAATGAGGTATTCTTTTTTCTGTCAGGCAACCCTTGGGTTGCCTTCGAGCATCCTTTTTCTGTTTGTTTATAAACATTTAAAGTTGTATTCACTTTTTGTTTGGATTCACGTTTAAAGAAAACACACGCAACAACATCGATATGTATATATAGGTATAATAAAATATACTTACATATATATGTGAATACATATATATATATATGGATAGATAAATATCAACAACAACATCAATATATTAAATACACTCAGAAATATTTTTCGTTCTGTTAAAAATCGTATACATGATATGACATTAAAATCCAAAAAATTGTTTATCATAAAACACATCAATGTTTGAACTTACCTTTTTCTTTAAGTGATTAAAATGATCAGAAATTGATATAAATTCAAATAAGGTAAAAAATATATATTAAAAATTGTGCTTGAGTCATGCAGAAACAGAGTCATTATATATATTTGCACATCAACAAGGGTTATAAAAAAATATTGTAATAAATGATAGAGCATGCTTTCACTACATATCTTTTCCAAAAAAGGTAATTAAATAATAACTTTAAAACACAGGCTTAATGTAGTAATTAAAGTTTAAAAAAAATCCCATAAGTCAACAAATATTTAGTGTATTTAGGGCAGCAAATCACCAAATAATATTTTATGTAAAAAATATATGCACACATGTGCGTTGTATAAAATAAAGAATAACAAGTAAGGAAAGGCTAAAGTCGGGCGGGGCCGACTATATAATAGCCTACACCACTCCCTGCGTATATACCTCGCTTTGATTACTAAACTCAGGTATTTCATGGGAGCAATTTTATGTAGTTCATATATATTATACAGTATAGTTTAAATTCATCCTTATTCATATTTAACGAATACGATAAATAATAAAGTAATTGATCCAATTTTCCAGCAGATATTCCGAGTAAAGTAAATATAAGATGACATGGAAAAATTGATCAAGATCCAATGATAAATACAGATTATACAGCGGTAATAGGATGAATCGGACGGACATTTGAAGGGGGCCTATAACAACACTTGAGGCCTGTGACAAAACATGCGCCTATATATTTCTCATTCACGGTAGGTATTCCTACTTGAAACATATAATGATCGGCAAAATTTGAAGCAGATCCGATGTAAGATGTAGTTTCTGGAGCTGTAATAGAGCAGAATGATTATACCAAAGTATATGGGCAAAGTATATGGACATCTCCCCAACAAGTATGGAAAGGCTAAATACGGACTGAGCCGACTAAATGATACACCCCACTTTCTATCTCACTACAATTCAATTCGGTGAAAATGTGAAATCGGGAAGGATTTTTGAATCCTGTAAATGTATGTGTTTGAAAAAAATGTTAAATCGGAAAGGACATTTGTATTGGGGTATATTGAAACCTGGAACGATTTGACCCGCTTTCACCGTGTATGTTTATGTTTATTGGTATGTTTATTGGTGAAATATAATATGTAAAGTTTGGACAAAATCGGTTAAAGATTCGTTAGCAACATTTGTATTGGGGCTATATCTAAATCTGAACCGATCATACCCACTTTCAGCATATGTGTTTCTAGTTCGATTATAAAATGTTGTGCCAATTTTAAAGAAAATCGGGTACAATATGTGGTTCCTAGAGCGGAAAAAGTCAAATCGGGAGCGACATTTGTATGGAGACTATATCTAAATCTGAACCGATCTTACCATAGGTGTTTCTAGTTCGATCATAAAATGTTGTGCTAATTTTAATTTGTCCTTTATTATATTATATTAATTTTATATTGTCCTTTATTACTTGGTGCGATTTTTTAAACGCAAATTCGGCAAGTGAGTTGTGCTTCTCGTTCGTTTGTGAGAATCATATCCTTATAGAGGCCGGGTTTGATGTTGAAAAGTCGCTGCGAAGCCACTTGAAAAGACTTTTGACATGGTCGAAATCATGATCGTGGTAATCTGCAGCCAAGTAATAAATGTCACCATGCCATTTGTAAAAAAAATTGCATTTTTATGGCATGATTAGTGTCGTCTCTATAAGCAACTATTTAAGTCCCTTTACAATGACCCACCCATCTTCCCAAAAATAAATGATGTCATTAAAACATTTCCACATAATGAACTTAGCTGTAGAAAGCTGTCATAATTTACAATGTTTGGCATCAGCTCGCTGAGAATCCGTCATTAAAACTTTGCGCAAAATATGCTTATCTTTAATATCAGCTAAAGTAGAGAGACTACTTAAATTTATAGTTGAGATGTTGTTTAGAGATGAGGCGATTTGCATTTTAATACACGGAGTTAATGATGGAAACAAAGAGCGGTACACTGGACGCATGAGTAATATTTACTTAGTATCACGAGAACTCATACGTCACCGTGGGCTGTTTGATGATATTCTGGTTGGAAGTGTGACATAGAAAATATGTAAGTATGTAAGTGATAAGGTAAAAATATAAAAAGGCATTAAATTCGGCAGGGCTGAATCTTATATACCCTTCACCATTGAGTGGATTCCATAGTATTACCGACAGACTAGAGGCTGTCGACTTCATATTAGTAAAATTATGATATTTTTTTATTGATATTTCTTAAAAAATTGTGATATTTCATTACTATAATTTTGAAATAAAATTAATTAACTAACACCCACGTCTATAGTGTGTCTACAAATATGTTCTTTATTGTACCTAATTTTACGATTCTAGAGACAACAGATACCAATTTTATCTCTTCTATCCCTACGAAATTAGAAATAGACTTTTATTTTTGCGTCTACTAAGTCAAAGAAATTTATAAATAGGATTTCATGATTCTAGCTGGAGCCGCTTGATTTATACCATTTGTATCCCCTTTCGCTCAGTTTTCTCTAAAAGTCCTTTAAATCCTTTTTAGCGTGTCTACATTACACACCGAATTATATGATTTTATCTGCATATAATTCGCTTACACCCATACGGCTGCATATATAATAAGGAAATTTGGTGTGTACACTTCTCTGATTACGTAGACGCGAAAAACAGAGATCTTTCGATATTCGTTCCATCAGGATCTAAATGGGAATAAATTTGGGAACAATAAAACTGATGTAGAACTTTTCCTACCAAAATGGTAAAGACATTTAGACTGTAGCTGAAATCAACAAATTGCAAATTGGACTATTTTTGTAAATTGCTGCCTATCTGCTGATAATACTGCTGAATGTACTCCGTGGTGGAGGCTTTATAAGATTCGGCCCGGCCGAACTTAACGCCTTTTTACTTTTTTTGACTTAAAAGGTTTTACCATTTTTAGATGAATTTTGTGTGTTTTTGCCGTGCTGTACCGTAATACCCACATTTTTGGTCGAAAAAAGCTCTATCTTTTTTACAACTTTGCTGGCTTTAGTGACCCCCAATGAAATTTTCCTGCAAATTTTTTCGTAGAACATTTCAGTGTCCCTGTCCTTTTTGAAAGGACAATTTTGTTTTTCACGAAAAAGGGGTCAAATTGACCTAGAAAGAGATGAACAAGAGTGTTAATATCTTCCATAAAAATGACCCACATCAAATTCCACAATTGACTTTCAACGCTTCTCCAAAAAATGGAAAAAATATTCTTCAAAAATGATCTACTCAACATGCCCTTTCTGAACATGCTGTTTCTGTTCCTGCTGTTTTCTTAATATGTTTAATGTTTTTGAGGTTATGGTGTTTTCTAATATACAGTGTGGCATAAAATGAGCTATTTGGTTTGAGTTCTTTAAAACTTTTTAATTATATTTTGTGAAGAAGACCTGGAGAATATAATATGAATAACTAAACAATCGAATCCCAATACAAATGAATTATTATACAAACCAACATTACTTTATTCACACTATAGGAAATCATTCTTTAAAGCTAATAACTGTATATAATAATAATTGTTAGCAAAAAATATTGATGTAATTATTTTTAACAAGTCGAAACTCACATTAAAAACAAGTAAAAAGGATGTTAAATTCGGCCGAGCCGAACTTTATATACCCTCCAGTATGGATTGCAGTACACAGAGGCTGTCGATTTTACAGAAGTGAAGTAATATTACTGCGAAACCAAACCAAAAGAAATAAAAATAATAATAAAAAAATAATTGTATATATAAATATAAAATTTTAATTTGTCGTATGTTACCGCTGGTACTAATATGAACCCTTATTTAAGTCAAAGACATACATTCGTTGCGAAAGTTCTGACGAGATGGGGTAGCGCCCATCGAAACTGCGCAGTCAACTTTTACTGCAACAATAAAGGTCTCACTTTGCCTTTTTGCTAATTTTGGGTTCTGCTGAAGACTTCAGCAAACCTTTGGTCTTAAACCAAAATAAATGACTACACATACAACATAACAGACCAACTATACATACAAACAACAATTTTAATTATTTTAAACAAAGTTTATAAAGCAAGGGTACCAATAGTTTATACTATATATATCGAAATAATAATTCATGTCATCTCAGTATAAAAGGCATCAATTGTCTCTGAAATGCTTAAATACCCTAAATATTGGATAGCAGGTGCATTTTCAGCTACTTCCGTTTGGTTGATAGTATTTCTATCTTTTTTAATTCCAAAGATACAAATTTGGAAACCCCATTATTTCTTATGCACACAGTGATTATGATTCTAACAAATTTCTCGCTACCAGTTTTATCACTTTTTCATTTTTGTCGTAAATGTAACAAATAAAGTACGAATTTGCAAATTCGTTTTATTCTTCTTGTCTATGCCGTCATGCAGAATGTAAACACCCAATTCCATTATTTTAGCCCCTTTGGCTGGTACCATTTTTATCCCCGTTTACCCCCTTAAAATCTCTTTATTTTATGTGTCTGCGCAATTGGAGGGATGTAAACAACGACTTTTATCATTCTAGCTGCAGCCGTTTAGCGGGTACCATTTTTATCCCTCAGTTCCCATTGTATCCCTTAAAAAACGAATTTGGAAAACCTTTTAATTTTTCGAGTCTAAGCAGGCGTAGGAATGTATTCACCGAATTTCATGATTCTAGCTGCGGTAATTTGGTTGGTAGAATTTTACCCCTTTTTCATTTAACCCCTTAAAAGTACAAATTTACTTTTTATCAGTGGAATTTTTAATGTATATTCTAGGTACAGCCGTTTAGTTGGTACCATTCTTGTTATGTCTTAAAAGTACGAATTTGGATATAATACTTTTATGTTATATGTCTACTCAATTAGAAGAATGTACACACAGAATTTCGTGTTTATTGCTGTTGAAGTTTTATATGTACCATGTTTATCCCTTTTTGCCCCATTTCACTACAAATAAGAATCACTTTATGGTGCACGTTTTTGTTACAAGGGGAATGCGCATACCAAATATCAAGAAAATATAAACAGATTAAATACTTCTAATATTAGGAGCTTTTAGAGGGATTTTCAGTCCTTGTGAGGGAAAAAATTTTCACTGTGGAACGATTTCGCCCAGTTAAAATACCAACCGATCTACGACTATAAGACGCATTTATGAAAAATTCGACGTCCGAGCTCCTTTCGTTAAATGCTAGCGTGCTTTCAACAGACAGACGGAAATGGCTAGATCGTCTTAGAATTCTATGACGATCAAGAATATCTATACTTTATAGGGTCTCAGGTCGATATTTCAAGGTGTCACAAACGGAATGACAAATATAGTACACCCCCATCCTGCTTACTACTACAAACAACGAATAAAAGTTGAAAATTAGTTAAACCAATAGCGAAATATAAGGACGCTACATAATTTTCATTTTTTGTGGAAATTACAATGCATATACCTCTACAGATTAATTTATAAGAATTTTTTAGAAGAGTTCATTTCCAGAAAAATCGCAGTGAACCAAAAAAAATCGTTTTTGTTCAGTGCTCGTCAATTGGTGGAGGTCATAGTAATTAAAAAATACATATGGATCGGTTTTTTAATTTGCATTAGCGTTAAAAAGCCATGTTTAAGTCTTTATTTTTCAGGAATAATCGCCTTTCTCAAAATTGCCCGTGTGCTCTATTGTCTGCATTTAAAATAATTTAAAATATACTCTAGATTGAAAAACGTGTTTATATATTACTGAGATTTTTGACATAACGTCACGATAAACTATCGCTTGTTGGCTTTAAAATTATGACATGAAATTATGGACATTGGTCACCTACCATGACCAATCTATGAATAATGATGAATAATAATGAGTAAAATGCCCATTAAATCTTCTGTAAATGTATTAGCCGTTCGAATCGGCTTTAGACAGAAGGAGACATTCAATGAGTATAAAGGAGTGTAATGTACAGCTCATTGCTTACCATGATCCATTTGGGTTGTTTGTGGCAACTATCTGCTCTTTGCTAACTAACGGATGCAGAAATTCATCTTGTTGAATTATTTGAAATATATTTAATTTACTATATTTCTATGCAATCTAAATTAATTTTTATTTAACTGAAAAAACATAGTCATGTCTGCTGTGTTTGTTTTCAATTTAACGCCGCATAGAGAATTTATAACCGTTTTTGCCTTCTGATCGATAAAAACAATATATACATTTCATTTGCCACACACAGAGCGCCAAAGAAATAAATTGTTTTTAAAAATCCGCCAATATTGTTCAATGCATTTATACAAAATATTTTCAACTAACGCAGAAAAGAGCGCAAAAGGCCACTGCAACAATAGAAACAAACGAGCAATTTGTTTTAAATGTAACGTCTATATGTATGAACAAATATTGGGTGCGGAGTAGAGCGAAATTCCATTTTTTAATAATATTCTTTTTTTCACAAAGAACAATCTACATACATACATTGGAATATATATGTGTGTATGGATATTTATTGATAAATATTTTATAAAACAATATTGCATTTTGAGTTTGTTGTTATTTGTTACCACATTTGTTTAAATGCACATAAGAATGCTGTCATGCAAAGCAACGCAACCAATACATACGAATAGTTTTTGCGGAAGAGCAGCAAAAAATAGCAAAATATTTTGCCACACTCACTAGCAGTGAAGCAAATCTATATAAAAGGGACTGCAGAAAAGGGGTCTTTGAAACATTATATGAGTGAAGACTGTTTGTACAATTGTCCACCCCGAAATAGGGGCAAAATGCAGCTGTTGTTCCAAATAAAAAAATAATAATTTACAACGAACTACGAAATAACATAAAAAACATATACATATAACAATAAATAAACAAACGGATATACATTTTTATATGTAATAGGGAGTCCTGAAAGAGAAAATTTAAATATGGAAATCCCCATTGATATCTAGGATTTGGATAAGGGTACGCTTTAGGTAAATGACAATTTTGAATGTATATCGTAATCAGAAATGCAATAGGGTGTTTAATCATTTTTGATCATTTTACAGGAAGAACGAAAATATTTTAATAGACATTGTAGCTAAAATAGAATTTTTTCTGGATCAGAATCGCGCTCCATCATTGTGCCAAAAAATAAGTGATACAAAGTAAACACATGTTATGTCTTTCAAACAATTTTGTTTTTCTTTCGGATAAATTAACCAGTAAGGAAAGGCTAAAGTCGGGCGGGGCCGACTCTATGATACACTCCACTTTCAATCCGAATACAATTCAATTCGGTGAAAAAGTGAAAACGGGAAGGTTTTTTGTATCCTGTAAATGTATGTGTTTGACAAAAAATTTTATATCGGAACGGACATTTTTATGAGGATATATTGAAACCTGCAACGAAATAGGTGAAATATAAAATGTATAGTTTGGCCAAAATCGGTTAAACTTATGGGAGCAACATTTGAATTTGGGCTATATTTAAATCTGAACCGATCTTACCCACTTTCACCATAGTTTTGTTTAGTTAGATTATAAGATGTTGTGCGAAATTTAAAGAAAATCGAGCACAATATGTGGCTTTTAAAGCGGCAAAAGTCAAATCGGGAGCGACATTTGTATGGGCCCTATATCTAAATCTGAACCGATGTAACCCGCTTTAGCCACAGGAGTTTCTAGTTTGATTATAAGATATTGTGCCAAATTTAAAGAAAATCGATTAGAATATGTGGCATTTAAAGCGAAAAAAGTCAAATCGGAAGCGACATTTATATGGGGGCTATATCTAAATCTGAACTGATCTTACCCAATTTCTGCATAGTTGTTTCTAGTAAGATTATAAGATGTTGTGCCAAATTTAAAGAAAATCGAGTACAATATGTTGTTTCTACAGAGGAAAATGTCAAATCGGGAACGACATTTGTATGGGGGCTATATCTAAATCTGAACCGATTTGACATATTTTCACCATAGATGTTCTTAGTTTAAATATAAGATGTTTTGCTAAATCTTATACAATATGTGATACAATATGTGGTTTCTAGAGCGGAAAAAGTCAAATCGGGAGTGAAATTTGTATGGGAGCTATATATAAATCTGAACCGATCTGACCGATATTCTCCATGGGTGTTTCTAGTGGAAATATAAGATGTTTTACCAAATCTGAAGACAATCTGATACATTATGTGGTCTCTAGAGCGGAAAAAGTCAAATCGGGAGAGAAATTTGTATGGGAGCTATATATAAATCTGAACCAATCTAACACATTTTTACCACAGGTGCTTCTAGTTACAATATAAGATGTTTTGCCAATTTTAAAGAAAATCTGTTGTAATATGAGGTATCTAGAGTGAAAAGCGTCAAATCGGGAGTGAAATTCGTATGGGGCCTATATATAAATCTGAACCGATTTTCTTCAAATTAAATAGCGTTCGTCCTTATCCCGAAAAACATCGTTGTGCAAAGTTTCACTTGGTTCTGTCTACAATTGCGACCTGTATCGTGATTACAAGAATAGATGGACGGACGGACAGACGGACAGACAGACAGACGGACATTGCTAAATCGACTCAGAAAGTGATTCTAAGACGATCGGTATAATTAACAATGGGTCTATCTCGTTTCCTTTTGGGTGTTACAAACAAATGCACAAAGACATAATACTCTCGTGGAGTGTATAAAAACCTTCCCGTTTTCACTTTTTCACCGAATTGAATTTTATTCGGATTGAAAGTGGAGTGTATCATAGAGTCGGCCCCGCCCGACTTTAGCCTTTCCTTACTAGTTTTTTAGCTATTATCTTTTTGGCAACACTGGTTTAAACAGCTGACGCACGTTTCGTGTTTTGTTTCACTGTCAAACATCTTCAGTTTGGTCTATAATTTTACCATGAATCGTCTTACAAACGAACAACGCTTGTAAATAGTTGAATTTTATTATCAAAATGCGTGCTCTGTTAAGAAAGTTCATCGCGCGCTTCCATTTTATGATCAGTTTAATCGACCCACTAAAGCGGCTATTCGGGCTATTGTGACTAAATTTCGCACCAAACTTACATTGTTGGACATAAAACCACCAACACGCTTACGTAGAGTGCGAACTGAAGAAAATATCGCAGCTGTATCGGCCAGTGTTAATGATGACCAGCAATTATCCATTCGTCGCCGTTCGCAGCAAATGGGCCTCTGTTACTCAAAAACGTGTAAATGCCAAAATTGGACTAAGCGGATGGACCATATGAGGCGCAGTCAAGGTCAACATTTGCATGAAATAATCTTCAAACATTAAATTATATGAACCGTACTACCGATTCAAATAAAGATTTCATGCATTTTATGTGTTTTTTTTTTAACTTTCCTATAGATTTTAAAAAATCACCCTGTATATAGGCGCATGTTTTGGCACAGGCCTCAAGTGTTGTTATAGGCTCCCTTCAAATGTCCGTCCGATTCATCCTATTACCTCTGTATAATCTGTATTTATCATTGGATCTTGATGATTTTTTTCATATCATGTTATATTTACTTTACTCGTAATATCTGTTGGAAAATTGGATCAATTACTTTATTATTTACCATACTCATTAAATTTGACTAAAGATGAATTTATAGTAACTGTATTATTTATATGAACTACATAAAATCGCTCCCATGAAATACCTAGGTTTAGCAATCAAATCGAGGTATATACGCAGGGAGTGGTGTAGGGTATTATATAGTCGGCACCGCCCGACTTTAGCCTTTCCTTACTTGTTAGTAATGACATAGTTCCTACCTGTCAAATGTCAAAGAATAAAAGCTTCTAAAGTGACAGCTACCAAAATACCGGGTGATTCAAAATAAACCCTTTTGTTGGAAAACCCTGTATAAAGTATAGAAGTTGATAATCCAGATATTTTCAAATAAAAACTAATAATTACACTGTGCAACAAATGAAGACCTCTTGATTGGAATAGAGAGTATAATTCTGAAAGTACATGTTTTTTAGTAGATTATTTTTGGAAAATAAACTTATAGTCCAGCTGATCTGAGTTTCTTTTGACAGTGGTTTCGTAGAACATTTTAATCCTTTTTGAAAGATTTTTTTATTTTCTCGGAAAAGGCTCAAATTCACCAATAAAGAGAGGAGATAGAGTGTTAAGATGTTCCACAAAAATGTTCCTCATATCCTCTCTCAGACATTAACTTACAACCCTATAGTAAGCTAATACTAAAGGGTGATTTTTTAAGAGCTTGATAAGTTTTTTTTAAAAAAACGCATAAAATTTGCAAAATCTCATCGGTTCTTTATTTGAAACGTTAGATTGGTCCATGACATTTACTTTTTGAAGATAATTTCATTTAAATGTTGACCGCGGCTGCGTCTTAGGTGGTCCATCCGCTTAGTCCAATTTTGGCATTTCCACGTTTTTGAGTAACAGAGACCCAATTGGTGCGAACGGCGACGAATCGAAAATTGGTGGTCATCATTAACACTGGCCGATACAGCTGCGATATTTTCTTCAGTTCGCACTCTACGTAAGCGTGTTGGTGGTTTAATGTCCAACAATGTAAATTTGGTGCGAAATTTAGTCACAATAGCCCGAATAGCCGCTTCAGTGGGTCGATTAAACTGACCATAAAATGGAAGCGCGCAATGAACTTTCTTAACAGAGCACGCATTTTGATAATAAAATTCAATAATTTGCAAGCGTTGTTCGTTTGTAAGACGATTCATGATGAAATGTCAAAGCATACTGAGCATCTTTCTCTTTGACACCATGTCTGAAATCCCACGTGATCTGTCAAATACTAATGCATGAAAATCCTAACCTCAAAAAAATCACTCTTTATAAATATAAGAATATTTTTTTATTTGAAATAAATAATGGTTTTAAATAATTAATAGATTATATTTATTTATAAAATTATTTTTTCAATATTTGTATTTGTTTTGGTTTGGCTATATTAAAAACATTATATATTCCTGTAGTATTTCTGCACTTCTACGAAAACCGACAACCTCTGTGGAATGCAATCCATGGTGCAGGGTATATAAAGTTCGGCCCGGTCGAACTTAAGGCCGTTTTTACTTGTTTCACTTACTATAATGCTTCCTTCGAGCAAAAAATTAAAATTTTGACCCACTGTAGAAAGAAACTCAGATCAGCTGGACTCAGAGCAGTTTATTCTACAAAAGATATCTACTCAACATGCCAAAATGTATTATAGGGTCGCTATTCTGTTCCAAAATGCTGTTGGGCAGTGTTATTTTAATCCTGCCTTTACAAGTATTTAAATTTGTATAAACAATTTCAACTAATTGACATTACTTTTAGTAATAAGTGGCTTTCTTGACCACGGCATAAAAGTTTAAGATAAAATTATTACATGTCGTGAATTGGCTGTACATTTAGATTTCCGTTAAAGATACAAGTTTCTTGCAATCTCAGTATTTCGACCACCCTAGTATACAGAAATTTATATGTCTGCCTGTTTATTTGTTGCAACAACAGAAATACTCAAATAAACGATCGAGCGAAAACCCCTCTGCATATATATGTACATATAATAATAAATAATAAACATTTGGTGAAATTGACCGCATATGTTGCATGTTGTTTAGTTGTGGGCGGGAAGGGGCAAGTTTCCGTATGAACGTTTTCGCAAAAATGTGTGTTCGAAAAAACAACAATAACGAAATAAAACAATATTTGCATTGATGTTTTAAATGTTATGTGTGTAAGCGCGAATGCAAATATATTTGGAAATAAAGGGGGATGTTTTAGGAGTGGCGTAATTAAAACTTTTCGGACAGTTGGATAGAAATCCGTATCTGGAAAAAACACATTGATGACTATTTACAGAAATCTTAGTGCTAAACTTCTGTTCCCTTTTGATGAATATTCGTGAAATTGTACAAAGCCACAGGCAAACTGTTTACAAGTTTAGTTGGCAATTTTTCCACAATAGATGTTGTGCTACGGTCACTTCGAGGGCTTGACGGCTTTACAAATGAAGAGTTATCATATGATTTGAAATTTCACTTTATTTCACAGCATTCCCAATTCCGATCACCCCTTTATAAGTATGTGTGCGTTTTTTATTAAATTCATATTGAATATTTAAATGCCTTTTTAACAGCAATGCAGTTAAAATTCGTGTTCTACATGAATTTGTTTTAAATGTTAAATAGAATTTTTCTCCGCTGAGTTCGTTTCGAACAATAATTTGAATTACATTCGTCGGTTGTTTCTGTTTTTCGCGTTTTTTTTATCCCTCTTCCAACATTTGCTGCAGCTATGCTTTTTTCCGCTCGCAATATTTGCCGTAGCTGCTGTTGTTACGGCTGAGCAAGTGTGAATTTGTTTAAAATGTTTGTTTTTAATATTTGGCGCCTTTTGTTGAATGTGTTGTGTACACACATTCAAGCGTACAGACGACGTACACATACACAGACAGGAAATGAAATGTTTGCCAAAAAACGGAAGTTGTAACGTCAGTCGGTAGTGATTTTTTTCATGTGCGCAAAACATCACAGATTATGCCTGGTTGTTGGCTAAGTGGGAGGGAGTTAGGGATGATTTTTAGTGGCTGGGTTTTTTCTTCAGAATCTTATGGAATTAAGGGAAAATATTCGGTAGTTAAAGTTGTAGAATTTTTGAATTTTAATTGAACAAATTAAAGGGATCTATATAAACATTGTGAGGGCACAGAGTGAAATTTGAAATTTCAGTAGTAGAAATTTGTAAAAATTGAGATAAAAGGCCACTTTGGAATTTGTAAATGTTTATATTTGAATAAACTAATATGCCATGGTACGACATAAAATGATTAAAATATTCTTAACAGATTGCAAACATTTTTTTCCACAGACAGCTGAAAAAGTATACTATAAAAGGTGTCCAAACGTTTATTAGTTTTGCAAGATTTAATTGTTTTATAATTCAGTTTTTACAACTAGTTTTATACTTGGGTAACATTGTATGTGTGCACTTCTTCAGAAAGGTCTACCGTGATTGAAAAATAAAAAGAGTTTTTCATTTGTATTCCCAGCAAAAAAATTGTAGTACTTCCGTACTTTCCAGCTTTTAAGGAAGTTCAGCTTTCAAAAAAGTTAGTAGTAACGAATAGCATCTTTAAAAGAACGAATTTTTAGTATGGGATCACAGAGGTAAGGTGTCCGCTTTGTTCCCAAAAGGTGCAAAGCCTCAGGAAAAAAACTTGTTTTGTTTTTTATTACTTTTATAAAAAATCTGTATTTAAATTTATATAATTTGACATTTTTGTTTAAAAATATAATTTTTTTGTTTTAATAAAGTAATTCATTTTTATTAATTATTAAAACACTCGAAAACGGTTATAACGTACTCGAAGGGACCGCAGTTTAGTTCGTTGTAACCGTAGTTCGTTATAACTTGTATGTATAAAAGCAAACCATTGGGACCGCAGGCATTCGTTCGTTATAAGAATAGATCGTTATGACCGTGTTCGTCTGTTCTACATAATATATTAAATGAATAAATAAAAAATAATGTTAATTTATCTAATACTAATTTAATTTAATATTTATTTGCATTATATATGAGTTTTTATTAAATAAATATTTTGTTAAGTTTATTCTTTGTTTTTGTTCGTCTCTAGGTCATACAATTAAGAGACTAGAATTTTTCTTTTAATTTGTTATTTTTAAATTCCAATATTTCGACCAACGTCGATGGTCATCCTCAGGGTATAGATCACGTAAACACGAATTATACGTTAACACTTTACAAACCTTATAAATATAACCTCCACCATGGATTGCATTTCACAGTATTACCTGCAGATTAGGCGCTGTCGATTTTACGTAGAAGCGCAGTAACATTACAGGTAAATGTTACATATTTTAATACAGGCAAACCAAATGAAATAAAAATATTGAAAAATATATATTATTATAAATAAATATGTATATAAATTTAATTATTTTAATTTATTTAAATTATTTTAATCCACACCATGGTCAATTATAAGGCACAGTTATCAACATATCTATACAGCGTGACACCAATCGACTATGTATATCGAATAAATACATCACGTTGAGTAATTATATGTATGCAATGTTCAAAAAAGCTTAAATACCCTAAATATTAGGGGATAGTGAGTGGATGCATTTTAAACTACAGCCGAACGGTTGGTAGTATTTTGATACCAATAGTACCAATTTTGAAAATCTATTATATCCCACGTTCACAGTGCAGGATAACTTATCTCATGGATGTGGCCATATGCTCGCTACCAGTTTTATCACTTTTCCCATTTTTGCTTTAAAATTAAAAAATAAACAAAGAATTCTTTCCATTTAGTTCGTCTATGCAACCAGAGGAATGTATACACCGAATTTCATGATTCTAGCTTCCATTTGGTTGGTACTAGTGTTATACCTTTTCCCCATGTTATCGCCCATAAAAGTACGAATTTCGAAAAATCTCTTTAATTTACGTGTCTACACAAGTAGTAGGATGAATAATCCGTATTTCATTATTCTTGCAGTGGCCGTTTGGTTGGTACTATTTTCATACCTCGTTCCCATTTTACCCATTAAAAGTACGTATTCGGAAAAATCGTCTTATCTCGCGTGTCCACGGTGTCAGAGGAATGTATGCACCAAATTTCATAAATCTAGCTGCAGCTGTTTGGTTGGCACCATTTTTATCCCTCTATACCCATTTTAACCCCTTAAAAGTACGAATTAAAAACAAGTAAAAACGGCGTTAAGTTCGGCCGGGCCGAACTTTTAATACCCTCCACCATGGATTGCATTCCACAGAGGTTGTCGGTTTTCGTAGAAGTGCAGTAATATTACAGGAAAATATAATTTTTTTTAATATAGCCTAACCAAAAGAAATACAAATATTGAAAAATAAATTTTATAAATAAATATAATATTATAATTATTTCAAACCACGCTTATAATGTAATGCTACCAATACGTCAATTCAAAAAATAAATATTCTTATGTTTATATTTTCAAAGCCTTAAATATTGTAGGTGCTACAGTTGGTTCTATTTTCATTCTATTTTAATTCCAAAAGTACACATTTTGAAAATCCATTATCAGACGTACATACATAATGCAAAATAACCTAACTTCATTTCAACCAATTTTTGCCGTAAAAGAAAAAGTACGAATTTGAAAAAAAACTTTTTATTTTGCGTGTCTATGCAGTCCGAGGAATGAATACACCGAATTCCATGATTCCAGCTGCGCCCATTTGGATGGTACCATTTTTACCCCCTTGACGTTTCTACACAATTAGAATTTCATCATTCTAGCTGTAGTCGTTTAGTTGGTACTATTTTTATCCCTCTGTACCATTGTATCCCTTGAAAGTACTAATTTCGGAATTTTTATCCCCTTTTTTCATTTTAACCCCAAAAAGTACGAATTTCGAAAAATCAGTTTATTTTCCGTTTCTACACACTCAGAGGAATTTATACTCCGAATTTCATGATTGGTACTATTTTTATCCCCTTTTTTCATTTTAACCCCAAAAATTACGAATTTTGAAAAATCCGTGTATTTTACTTATCTATGCAATCAGAAGAATGTATATACCGAATTTCATTATTCTAGGTACAGCCGTTTGGTTGGTACCATTTTTATCCCTCTATTCCTATTTTACCCCTTAAAAGTACGAATTTGGAAAAAATACTTTTATATTATGTATCTACTCAATTAGAGGAATGTACACACCGAATTTCGTGTTTTTAGCTGTTGTCGTTTAATATGTACCATTTTTATCCCTTTTTGGTCCCATTTCATCCGCTACAAATAAGAATCACTTTATGGTGCACTTTTTTGCTATACGGGGAATGCGCATACCAAATATCAAGCAAATATAAACAGACATATTCAAAAAACATGCTTAAATACGCTAAAATATTAGGGATTATTGTGGGTATTTTTAGTCCTTGTGGGGGAAAAATTTTCCCTTTGGGCCGATTTCGCCCCATTTCAATCCCAACCGATCTACGACTATAAGACGCATTTATGGTAAATTTGAACGTTCTAGCTCCTTTCGTTTAGATGCTAGCGTGCTTTCAACAGACGGACAGACAGACGGACGGACATGGCTAGATCGTCTTAGAGTTTTATGACGATCAAGAATATATATACTTTATAGCGTCTCAGGTCGATATTTCAAGGTGTTACAAACGGAATGACAAAGTTAGTATACCCCCATCCTGGAGGTGGAGGGTATAAAAACGTTTATGGTGTATACTCAATTAGAAGAATGTACACGCGTTTCTAGCTATTGTTGTTTGAAAAGTATCATTATACCATCTACCTAAGGTTGGGGGTATATTCACATTGTCCTTCCACGACCCAAAATATATATTCTTTTACTCTTTTGAATATATTTTGGGTCGTGGTAAAATTCTAAGACGATTTAGCCATGCCCGTCTGTCTGTCCAACTGTATGTCTGTCTGTTGAAAGCACGCCAACAAACCAACGAAATGAGCTAGGAGGTACAAATTTTCCCTAAATATGTCTAATGCTTGCAGATCGGTTGGGATTGAAAGTAGGCGAAATCGGCCCATAGGGAAAAATATCCCCTAATATTTAAACTGGACTGAAAATATCCCCTAATATTTAAACTATTTAAGCATTTATTTCTAAATTTCTGCTTTATATTCACTTGAAATTCGTTTCATATATTCCTCTTATATCGTAAAAACACCAAAAAATAAATAAAAATGTTAGCGGGCGAAATGGGACAAAAAGGGATAAAAGTGGTACCAAATGATACCACAACAGCTAGAGACATGAAATTTGGAATATACTTAAATACGTAAAATAGAGCTATTTTTTAAATTCGTACTTTTGGGACGAAAAAGGGATACAAATATTACCAACGATACGGCAACAACTAGAATAACGAAATTCGGTGTCTACATCCCTCTAATTGCGTAGACACGTAAAATAGAAGGGTTTTTCGAAATTCGTACTTTAAAAATAGTACCAACCAAACCGTTGAAGTTGATATCATGAAATTCGGTGTATACATGCTTCTGACTGTATAGACGCGAAGCATAAAGGAATTTTTCGAAATTTGTACTTTTAGGCGAAAAATGGGGTGAATGGAGACAAAAATGGTACCCACCACTAAAATAGTGAAATTCGGTGTGTACATTGCTCTGACTGCAAGTAAAGAGAGCTTTCGATATTCGTGCCTTCGGGATATAAATGGGATTAAATTTGGCACCAATCAATCATGAAATTCTTTTTCCCAAAACCGTCTAGTTAGGGTCAATATGAAAAAGAGAATAAAACTGGTATAAAGCAAACGACTGAAGCTAAAATCGTGAAAATAGATATGAACATTCTACTGTGAATATGAAACATTTTGGATAATAAATATTAGTAATTTTCTTATCTAAATGGTACGGACATTTGGGCTGTCGTGACGGAAATTGTTCCTGCCTAATAACGACTGGCAATGCACCTGATATTTAGGTCATATTTGTGAATATTCACTTTTTGATTACCCTGAAATTTTTATATTTATATAGAGGAGGACTAATAATATTATAATAATGAAGCATATCGTGATGTGCATTAAAAATAATACAATTTTCCTAATATGGTAGTGTTCTTCTATGTAAAGTTGGACCATTTAACACTTTAAATTAGAGTCGGCTATAAAAAGGTACTGATTATCTTTTCAAATTTCTGGTTTTGTCGGAAAGGTTGAACTTTGTCATTTAATAATGGAACACAATATCATTCATATGATTATCACGATTGGCTCGACAGTACCTCATCCGATCAACCCAATTTTTCAGTACATGACACAATGAGGACGCCAGCACCAAATCCACACCAAATAGTGTGGATGCGTTGACTTCTCTATAGTCACGTGTTACAGTTTGCTTTAAAGACTCACTACCTTGGAAGTACGTTTTTAATAATTCCAAATGTTATCAAACATAAACCTGAAAATAAAAGTAGAATTGAATGTTATTCTACCTTTCAAAGTCAAGGTAATCGGTAGTCCTAATTTAAAATTGCAAATGATCTACCCTATATTTTCTGTCGTTGTTGGTGAAAAACTTTTTCCTTCAGGAACTTCGTTCAATACCATTTTCATTGTCCCAGCTACAGCCATTTGTTTTGTGCCATTTTATAGGCTGATATGACCTGACCCAATTTGTCAAACCGAGAAGAATATTTGTATCGGGACTATATCCAAACATGGAATGAAGTGACTAACTTTCACAATAAGTTCTTCTTGTTGATGTATAACGTCTTATGCTTAATTTAAAAAAATTCTCTGAAAATATGCGGTTTCTGGGGGAACATAATTTGTATGGGAGCTCTATATAAATCTAAACCGATCTAACACATTTTTACATCAGATGTTTCCAGTTGAAATATAAGGTGTTTTGCCAATTTTGAAGAAAATCTGTTGAAATATGTGGATTCTAGAGCGGAAAAAATCAAATTGGGAGCGAACTTTGTATGGGAGCTATATATAAATCTGAACCGATCTAACACATTTTTACCACAGGTGTTTCCAGTTGAAATGTAAGGTGTTTTGCGAATTTTGAAGAAAATCTGTTAAAATATGTGGATTCTAGAGCGGTAAAATTCAAATTGGGAACGACATTTGTATGGGAGCTATATATAAATCTGAACCGATCTAACACATTTTTACCACAGGTGTTTCTAATTGTATTATAAAATGTTTTGCCAATTTTGAAGAAAATCTGTTAAAATATGTGGTATCTAGAGTGAAAAGAGTCAAATCGGGAGTGAAATTCGTATGGGGGCTATATCTAAATCTGAACCGATTTTCTTCAAATTAAATAGCGTTCGTCCTTATCCCGAAAAACTTTGTTGTGCAAAGTTTCATTGGGTTCGGTCTACAATGTATCGTGATTACAAGAATAGATGGACGGACAGACAGACAGACGGACATTGCTAAATCGACTCAGAAAGTGTTTCTAAGTCGATCGGTAACAATGGGTCTATCTCCCTTCCTTTTGGGTGTTACAAACAAATGTACAAAGACATAATACTCTCGTGGAGTGTATAAAATTGTTTCTAGGTGGCGGACAAAATGTTTATTTTTTGTAGCATGGTGCAGCCAAAGCAACTACGCTTGTATCGCTATATAAATACTTCATAAGACTTCTGATGTTTATCGAAAAATCAGCCTTAAGCCTGATCTAATTTATTCTTCCCCCCATTTTTACCATGTCTGGTTAGAGAAGTCAAGTTATAACGGTCAAATTCCACATGAACTGGGTGCTGTAAGTGTTGGTTAGCCCTAATTTTAGTTTAATCATATATAGTGAAGATGTCTAGCTACAAATCTATACCTAACCCCCATCATCTGATGGGTTCCCTCTGACTTACTCTGCGTCTTGCAATATAGCTTATTTGCCGAAGCGTCAATAATGTCGAGAGCTGAACAACCTGTCCCCATTTCAGCACTTGCTACACTTGTTCCTACATCTTTTCATCATCAATTTCCGGTAATCACTTAAAAAACAAATCACATGTAAAAACAAGTATTACTGTGTACACAACTCAAGCACATGCGAGTCCCCAGGGGACACAACAGCAATTGAGAAGTGAAATCGAAGCGTTAGACTTTTTAATTCCGTCAAATACTTGCCTTTGCAAAGTACGTCCGGGGGAAAGAACCAGTAAATGGAAGTACACAAATTAATTTGTGTTCCATGGAAATCGAAAATCAATCAATAATTGCACATCCTAACAACATTCAAACATATCGATATGTTCTTTAATCGACAATCGAACACCCCACCACATTCAACATCCGCATATAGGGGAATATGTGAAATGTTCATTTCCGCTAACTTAGGGTGGGGCATGCTTCCCCCCGCCACCACATCTCATACTCATCGTTACTATTCTGATATTAATGGCATCTGGAAATATGACAAATCTCATCTGAATAGAAACCCATTCATTGAGTTCGTTTGGCTGTCGAAGAACACTTCGGTGCATTGATTATTCAAGCTTTGTTGGCGAGTGGGTGGAGAGAGGGTGGTAACTTTGCCAGGACATTGTTGAGGGATGCGAGTGATATTGGTTATGGCTTAAACGACTTCATGTGTTAACGTCAATTTTAATTTATTACATGTCGCTCCTCTGGCTTCGCCTGCTCCTCTCCCTTCATCGATGCTGGAGGGTTGAAGGCGCCGCGACAACGCGTGTGACACAAAAATTACTTTAAGTGTAAATAATGCACATTCGTATTTGTGTCATTTAACTGATAAATTATAATTTTTTATGATTATTAAATATGAATGATCCGGCGGCACAAGTGACGAAGTGAATTCAATGATTTCAATTAGTGAGAAAATTAATTCTCATCCATAACAGCTTTCGTGACATTTAAGTGCAGTAAAACAGGGAAGCTAGCGTTGCACAGTGGGCGCAATAATGACGGGTTAAGTACGAATTGACTTATTACATGAGTAACATAATGCAAAAGATTTTCATCAATTTTTCCAGATTCGTTAAATTGACTAAGGATGTATTTATAATTTATATGAACTACACAAAATCGTCCCTCATAAAAACACTGGGTTTAGTAATCAAAACATATATACGTAGGGAGTGGTGTAGGGTATCATATAATCGGCCCAGCCTGACTTTAGCGTTTCCTTACTTGTTTATTATTGAGTAATTTCATGTGAACGGATCACACACATCTTTCCAATTTTGATGGCATTTATCAACTTTGTACTTTGTATGCAATGCTACATATTCGATTAAAAAATATCCAAGAAATATCAAAGCAAGTAAAAATGACGTTACGGATTGCATTCCATAGAGGCCATTTTTTAATATAGACAAACCAAAACACATAAAAATATTGAAATAATGATTTTATAAATCAATATAATATTTTTATTATTTCAAACCACGCTTAACAGTAGACAGCGGAATATATGCAATTGCATATTTTGATTGGAGGGTTGTATCGAAATGGTGATGTCACACAATTGTTTCTCACCAAAAATGTATTCAAAATATATGAACATATTTTTCCACATTTTGCATATTTTATGCAAATTTTTTGAGGTTGTGAAATTCAGTATATTTTATATATAATGAACATTGGTATATTATAACTTATTACTACTTTAGATATTATGGTTTGTAATCTTTAAATCGCAAAAATCATTCAAATGAAAGATATGACGTTCTTGCATAAACTGAGCTTTAGTCCTACAGCTATCTTAAATTTTCACCCTCTTTGGACATTAATACCTCCGTATTTGCCTATTTCAAATTAAAAAATCAATACTATATATAATCAGGGCAAAATTATAAGGAATAATATTGAATTTAATATAGGCTCAAGGTGATTCATGTCAATTAAGCCTAAGTTGTGTATATTTACCAGTCAAACAAATACAAGACCTGCCTGATAGATATATTTCACAATATGAAAGGAGCAAAGGAAAAAGGTGTGAAATTATAGACGATCATAAATGTCGTGTTTGGGCCTATATAGTTTTCAAAGAGATATGGGAAATTCGTAGAGTGTGAATTGCTGGGTGTTTTACTTGGTAAAGAAATACACTGTAATCAGATAAAAATTTAAAATATGTATATATATTTGTCTATTAAAAATTTAGTAAAATGCATTTAATTTTGCAATTTTTAACTCATACTATAAAAGCATATTTTGTGCATATGCAATATTTATTTTGCATATTCACTACATATTTTAGATATGCAGTTGTAATTTGATTTGCGGCATTAACATTAATTGGACTATAATTGAGATTTGCATAAAATTCCGCTGTCTACTTCTACGACAAGGCTACCAATACGTTTATACCATATATATCGAAATAATACTTCAAGCCAATTCAAAAAAGTAAATATAAAACATAAATCTTCAAAAAAGCTTAAATACCATAAATATTGGTAGATTGTGGGTGATACAGTTAGTTGTATTTCCATCCTATTTTAATTCCAGAAGTAAAAATTTTGAAAATCCATTATCTGACGTACACAGGGCAAAACAACCTAACTTCGTGATTCAACCAATTTTTGCCGTAAAAGTAAAATAGTACGAATTTGGAAAAATCTTTTTATTTTGCGTGTGTATGCAGTCAGAGGATGTATACACCGAATTTCATGATAATATGATTGTATCCCTTGAATGAGTTAGAGGAATGTCATTTGGTTTGTAAAATTTTTATCCCCTCTTTTCATTTAAACCGTAAAAAGTACTAATTTCCCTTTATTTTACGTGTCTATGCATCAGAGGAATGTGTACACCGAATTTCATTATTCTATGTGCAGCCGTTTGGTTGGTACCATTTTTATCCCTCTATTCCCATTTTACCCCTTAAAAGTACGAATTTGGGAAAAAATACTTTTATATTATGCATCTACTCAATTAGAGGAATGTACGCACCGAATTTTAAGCGTCTAGCTGTTTTCGTTTGATAGGTACAATTTTTATCCATTTTTGCCCCCATTTCACGCCCTACGAATAAGAATGCGCATAAACAGTATCATGTATGTACGTCTTAGAATTTTATGACGATCAAGAATATATATACTCTATAGGGTCTCACGTCGATATGATACAAACGGAATGACAAAGTGATACAAACGGAATACAAAGTTAGTATCCTGGAGGTGGAGGATATAAAAAGGAAATTGTAGACACTATGGTGGATCGAAAACAAGTTATTTTTTTATTTCAAAATAGTTAAATCTTAAAAATATATATTTTTAATTGGTTTCTTATTTATTTTTCTTAAATTTTTGTAAAAAAAATATTAATAGTTACTCTAAAACAATTATAAATACGATTGCTATAACTTACGATAACGATACGATACGATAACTTACTTTAAGCTGATTTCAAAAAAGTAGTGGATGTTCTTGACTAAAATTAATCTCCGGTTAGTTAAATGCGTTGTCCTAAAATATTTCGGCATTATCACTGCCCATTCAAGTCCATTTATTACGCTGCCGAACAAATTATAAGTTGGTGTTTAATTCTGGTATTTAAGCGAAAAGAGCTTTTTTTTAAAATAATATGATATTATTACTATTATTAATTGTTATATTATTTTTACATAAACATGTTTAAAAAAATAGTTTCTTATTATTCTGATTCCCTGGCTGAAGTGTCTACATTTTCTCAATTTCAAATAAAATTTTCACAATTTCATTTAGAATTTTCTCAGTATAAAATGGAAATTCTTGATTTCAATTGGAATTTTCTCAATATGTAATGAAAGCTCTCAATTTCAATTGGAATTTTAGCAATTTGAAATAGAAATTCCCAACATAAATAAAAAATTTTCAATTGGAATTTTCTCATGGAAATTCTTAATTTCAATTGGAATATTCTCAATTGTAAGTGGAAGTTTCCAATTTCAATTGAAATTTTCTCAAATTCAAATGGAAATCTTAATTTTAATTGGAATTTTCAAATGGAAAATCTCAATTTCAATTGAAATTTTCTCAAATTCATATGGAAAATCTCAATTTCAATTGCAATTTTCTCAAATTCATATGGAAAATCTCAATTTGAAATGCAATTTCTCAATTTCAATTGGAAGTGGTGTAACAGAAATTTGCGTGAAATTAGAAAAGTCTCTCGTACCACAAAAAAGTAAACAAAAAAAGTGCCCCATGACAAAAATACTTTATTTTTGATACACCCAGTCTACAATTTCTTATTTTTTGCCAATCGGAAAATTCAGCTTTATTCGCCATTTTCCAAATACATATTTGGAAAAATCCATCAAAATCGGAGAGATGAAACAAAATTGGTATGAGAAAGCACCCTATACAGAATCGCCACTGATGATTTGCCCCTCACAGAATAATGAAATACGTATGTATATGACCCATGTGAGTATAGTTGAGTGTGGTTCTCCTTCTTTTCCATTGCCATTACAAAATAAAAAATAGCTGGAATTCGAATGCATTACATTCAAAACACCTAAAAACCAATCAAGTCGATAAGTAATCAAACAACACAAAAACTGGCAATATTTTTTATTCTAAAAATTTAACATAACAAAATAAGCTGTTTCCGGTTAGCCACATTTATTTAAGGCCAGCTCATATAGTACATTGCAAATGCAAATTTCCCACAGCTAACTTATTTCATCTGTATTATCTACGCACGAAAGGTTACCATGTTATCATTAATGTAAATCTCCTAAATACCCCAAAGCTAAATTTAGTCATTTATTTCTGGGTCAATTACATCTACAATTCCATAAAGTGCCTACAGTTTCCACACATTGCGTTACTTCCGCAATCATAATTATATAGATAATTTGGAAAGATTTGAATTATTGTGATCCAAGAAATGTCTTTAGAACTTTAAAAATGCCAAGCAAACTCTTACTACTTGTGAATAGCGTTAAACCTGTTAGAAATTCGCCATTTGTCCTTTTAATTAAATCCTTATCCAAATCCCACAAAAGTTCTCGGCAAATTTATACAATATTTTCAATTTAGCCTCAAAGTACACAATGAAAAGGAACCCGCTCCGCTCTCGAATTCCAACAATTTGCAGCAATCGACAAAAATTACGTTTCCCAAAAATAAAAAGGGCAAAAGCGCGAACTTAACTTAAATCATTGAAGGAAATAAAAATCGCACCAAAATACGTGTGTAATTAAAATCCTTTTGTAAATTTATGGATATGGATGATTGTTGTACTCGCTGCTGATTGCGCCAAGTACGAGTACTTATATAGAAATGCAAAAGCCCACAGACATACCCAAGCACAGACACTCTGACACACACACACACGTACATATGTGCCTGTGCATGTACCATGGAGAAGGACCTCATGTTGGAGAGGAGTGGAAAAAAACGATTGTGATTTTCTCTTTTTATTCATATACATTTTTTTGTTGTTGTGCCTTTCGCCGAAAAGAAGGCACCATAATTTCGTGAAAAAGCGGTTAAACCCTCAAAAACTATGCAATCCTTGAACATCGCACATGAATGCACACTCCTTTGGCTGTTGCAGAGGCATTTTTAAAGCGCCGCTGATGATGTGCCGGTGGTAGAGTGTGTAAGTGCTTGTGCTGGCGTTGTTGGTGCTGCTGTTTCTGTTTCTCGTTATTTTAACGTTTAATGAAAATGTACAAAGTGGTGTTTGCAATTAAGCATATAAAATCCAACACTTACCATATATCCCCCCCGCCCACAGCCATACCAAAAATACTGCTCTCCATGGCTGTGTTGTGTGAAATTACACAGTGTTTCCAAAACACAATCATAAAGTTGCAATAGTTGTAAATGTGTGAAACTATTGGAACGAATGGTATAGAATGTATAACAAGGATTTAGAGAGAAATTGTCTGCAAATTTAACACAAAGGGAAGGTACAGATCAATCTAAAATGGGACCCGTTTTCGTATCCCAATCTCCATTAAATGGAAATAGGCCTATATTTTTCAGAATTTTTAGGTTGACGGTTTCGTAGTGGAAACCACAAAAAAAAAAATCCCAAAATATAAATATTTGTCAATAGCGTTATAATCTTTAAAAGGTTGCCTGTAATTTAAACGAAAATCTTAACAAGGTACAATCAACATGAGCTATATAGGTCCATGTTTGGGTATATCCTACATATAAATGAGCCCCGTACTGCCGCTGTAGAACCCACATATTATATCGGATCTTGATAAAATTTGAAAGATCGTATTAGATTTTTACTAGGAACAAGAACTATGCAAATGGACTCGCCATTTTATTCAATTACCAAATCAATTTTTGCGAATCAGATTGTATTTCGTATGAGAATATCTAACTTGAAGGTGGACCAAGACGTATGCCTAGTCTTCATAAAGCTCCCATACAAATTTCCGTCGGCTCTACCAGTTTTTAGTCTTTCTTTACTAGTTTTGTTATAATTTAAGAAATTTTGATTTTACCAAGCTCAACATTTTCAAATCCAAAATTTAGTTTTATTTCGGCTTTGCGGATAAACATAGGATAGACAGCTGGGCATTCGGCGGGATCACAAAATTGAAGTGTTCACCACCCAGAAATACAATATGGATGGTTGGAAAATATTTTGTCCATTCATCTGAGAGCTAAACGCTGTCGACTGTCTATCTGTCTGTTGAAATTACGCTAGCCGCCGAACAAAACAATCTAAGAGGTTCAAATTTTTCGTAATTGTGTCTTATGGTTGCCGATCGCATGGGATCGAAAGTGAGCGAAATCGTCCAAGAGGGAAAGATTTTTCCCTAACAAAGGGCTGAAGTACGTACATTCCTCAAGTAACGTGAGAACACTAAATATTACTTAAAAGATTTAGATAAAGCATACAATTGGAAAAGAAGGATAAAAATGGTACCAAACAATCCGCTGAAGTTGACATCATGAAATTCTGTGTATGCATTCATCTAACTGTGTAGACGCGAAACATAAAGGAATTTTTAGAAATTTGTACTTTCGGGGCAATAGGGGATAATAAAGGTGCCAACCAAGCCGCTGCAGTTATTATAGTGAAATTCGGTGTGTAGATTGCTCTGATTGTGTAGAAGCGAAAAATAAAGATATATTTCGATATTCGTACCATTAGGATCAAGACGAGACAAAATTGTTACTAAGCAGACGGTTGTAGCTAGAATCATGAAATTCAATTTATCTTCGTCGACACGTAAAATATGATTATTTCTACAAATCGCCACTGTAATATATAGGATCATATATTGTTGTGCTTGGTTTACAAATAAATTAAATGAAAATGAACTGTAATTTTAGGGTCAAAAGGAAAAAGGAATAAAAATTGTACCGAGCAAAACGGATGTGCCTAGAATCTTGAAATTAGATGTGTACATACCAATATGGACCCGAAACATAACGAATTGTTGCGATTTCGACTTTTCATTCACTTTTTTCTAGCTAAATTAAGCAATTGCAAATGGGTGAAATTTTTTCGCTCTATTGACGCCTGACAATACACCTAATATTTAGGGCGCATTTCTGAAGATTGCTGTCTCATATTCACTTTTGATTACAAGCTATCAATGCAATTTATTTAAAACAGTGACCTATGCCTTACAGTATGAAATAGTAAACAAATATAAAGGGTGATTTTTTAAGAGCTTGATAACTTTTTTTTTAAAAAAAACGCATAAAATTTGCAAAATCTCATCGGTTCTTTATTTGAAACGTTAGATTGGTCCATGACATTTACTTTTTGAAGATAATTTCATTTAAATGTTGACCGCGGCTGCGTCTTAGGTGGTCCATCCGCTTAGTCCAATTTTGGCATTTCCACGTTTTTGAGTAACAGAGACCCAATTGGTGCGAACGGCGACGAATCGAAAATTGGTGGTCATCATTAACACTGGCCGATACAGCTGCGATATTTTCTTCAGTTCGCACTCTACGTAAGCGTGTTGGTGGTTTAATGTCCAACAATGTAAATTTGGTGCGAAATTTAGTCACAATAGCCCGAATAGCCGCTTCAGTGGGTCGATTAAACTGACCATAATATGGAAGCGCGCAATGAACTTTCTTAACAGAGCACGCATTTTGATAATAAAATTCAATAATTTGCAAGCGTTGTTCGTTTGTAAGACGATTCATGATGAAATGTCAAAGCATACTGAGCATCTTTCTCTTTGACACCATGTCTGAAATCCCACGTGATCTGTCAAATACTAATGCATCAAAATCCTAACCTCAAAAAAATCACTCTTTATAATGTGAATAGTCAGTACTTCAAACAAGTAAGGAAGGTTAAAGTCGGGCGTGGCCGACTATATGATACCCTACACCTAGACAATATTCCTTGTGGTCTAGGGTATAAGACGGTCTTTGCATTTGAAACTGTTATATATATACTACAAATTTCATACTTCTATCTGTATTTGTAAAAAAAATTAACACAAACTTTGAATGAGAGCTATATATAAATCTGAACCGATCTGACACATTTTTAGCATAGGTTTTCTGAAATATAAGACGCTTTCCCAAATTTGATGTAAATCTGTTAAATATGTGGTTTCTAGAGCGGAAAGAATTATATCGGGGTCATATGGGAGCTATATATAAATCTGAACCGATTTGACCCACTTTCGCCATGGATGTTTGTAGTTGAAATATGAGCCGGTTTGCCAAATTTTAAGCAAATCAGTTCAAATATGCTATTTCTAGAGCGGAAATAATCAATTCAGTGGCGAAATTTGTATTGGAGCTATACATATATCTGAACTGATCTTGCCCATTTTTACCAGAACTGTTTCTAGATGAAATATAATGTATTTAGCCAAATTTAAAGAAAATCTGTTAAAATATGTGGTTTCTAGAGCGGAAATAATCAAATCGGGGAGACATTTGTGTGGGAGAGATATATAAATCTGAACCGATATGAGCCACTTTCGGCATTGATGTTTATAGTTTAAATATAATTTGTTTTGCCAAATTTGAACAAAATCTGTTAAAATATGTGGTTTATAGAGCGGAAATAATCAAATCGTGGGAGACATTTGTGTGGGAGCTATATATATATATCTGAACCGATCTTTCCTATTTTACCAGAATTGTTTCTGGTTAAAATATAGTTGTTCTGCATAATTTGAAGAAAATATTTTAAAATATGTGGTTTCTAGAGCGGAAAATTCGTATGGGAGATATATATAAATCTGAACCGATCTGGCCCATTTTTACCAGAGTTGTTTCTAGTTAAAATAGAAGTTGGTTTGCTAAATTTTAAGAAAATCTTTTGAAATAAGTGGTTTCTAGAGCGGAAAAAGTAAAATCAGGAGCAAAATTTGTATGGGAGCACAATTGCGACCTTTACAAGCATAGATGGACAGACGGACGGAGAGACCGACGGACGGACAGACGGACGGTCATTGCTAAAAAGTGATTCTAAGTTGATCGGCATGCTTAACAATAGGTCTATCTCGCTACCTTTTGGGTGTTACAAATAAATACACAAAGAAATTAAACTCTGTGGTGTAGGGTATAAAAATTGTCTTGGTGATAAGATGAAATAATAAAATAATTGCGGTTTGTACAGATTCTTTAAAAACCTTTCCAATTACGATATACTATGAAGAAACTGTGTACATATTTTTATGCCCTACACCTCTTCGTGGACTAGGGTATTATAAGTTAGTTTTCCGCCAAATGTTTGTAACACCAATAAATAATCGAGCTAGACCAACCTTTAAGTATGCGGATCGGCTTAGAATCACCAGCTGAATTGATTTACCGATGTCTGTTTGTCCGTCCGTCTGCCCGTCTGCTGTCCATCTCTCCGATTATCATGCAATTTGACAGAAGTTACTTTTTTTGGCCAAGGATGATCGGTATTGAATTTGGTGGAAATCTGTTCAAATTTAGACATAGCCCCGTTCCCGATTTTCTTTAAAATTGGTACAACATTTTATAATTGAACTAGAAACACCTATGCTGAAAGTGGGTAAGATCGGTTCAGATTTAGATATAGGCCCAATACAAATTTTGCTCCCGAATATTTAACCGATTTTGGTCAAACGTTACATATTATATTTCGCCAATAAACATACACGGCGAAAGCGGGTCGCATCGTTCCAGGTTTCAATATACCTCCATACAAATGTCCTTTTCGATATAATTTTTTTTGTCAAACACATACATTTACAGGATTCAAAAATCCTTCCCGATTTCACTTTTTTACCGAATTGAATTATAATGAGATAGAAGTGGGGTGTATAATATAGTCGGCTCCATCTGTTTTTGGCATTTTCATACTTGTTTGGGAGATGCCCATATGTTTATACTTTGGTATAACCCAAATTGGGCTCCATTCTGCTCTAGAAACTACATCTTACACCGGATCTTCATCAAGTTTTTCAGATCATTATATGTTTCAACTAGGAATACCTACCGTGAATGAGAAATATATAGGAGCATGTTTTGGCACAGGCCTCAAGTGTTGTTATAGGCCCCCTTGAAATGTCCGTCCTATTCATCCTATTACCGCTGTATAATCTGTATTTATCATTGGATCTTGATCAATTTTTCCAGATCATAAAGTAATCATCAATTACTTTATTATTAACCATATTCGTTAAATATGACTAAAGATGAATTTATAGTAACTGTATAATTTATATGAACTACATAAAATTGCTCCCATGAAATACCTGGGTTTAGTAATCAAAGCGAGGTATATACGCAGGGAGTGGTGTAGGGTATTATATAGTCGGCCCCGCCCGACATTAGCCTTTCCTTACTTGTTTTTTTTTCTATTTTTTTTGCAGAATCAACCAGACGATTGAATTTTTCACAGTTAAATAGGTCATAACTCGTGAAAAAAGTTTCCAAAAATACAAACATTTTTATGAGAAGAATACATACACAATCTCTCAAAACAATCGTAGCTATCGAGGTTAAAAAACGTACGGCTTGACGTGGAATGACTCATATGTATATTAACACCGTGTGGAAAAAGTAAAAGAAATATGATGGGTCATGGAAATGTCCATATAATTCTGAAAGAGAACATAAAGCAACTCTGTGTACTAATATTTTCATTGTCTTGTCGAGTTGGCATTTAAACGAACTTTTTTTGATATATTTGTTGTCATTTTTCTTTAGTCATAGAAACGTCATATTGGTAGCAAATAAAAAAGGATGATTTGGGGAATCTAAATAAATGTTGTGGTTATAGGAAGTGGTATAAAAAAAGTCGAAAAATGTCTTTCAAATGTTAATCCTTCATTATCCTTCAAGGCAAACATTAGAATTTTTGGAAAAATATATATTTTACAATACATATCCCAATTTCGTCTGCCTATGCCAATTCGTTTATTTTTTAGAGCTATTTATATAAATAAATATATGGGGTGTTTTGCATTAAAAATGCCTTAAAAATGCACATCACCAAAAAAACTTGAGTTTCAATATATTAATGTTATGAACAATTCTGTGAGTGTGTCACCTACATCACACATCTATACAGTAGATTTGTCATACCCTTTACTACATTCAAGGTCTTGAACCACTGTGCCCTGCGAATCTGCTGGCCAGTTTGTCTGTGCGGACAGACAGTGAGCACACACAGAAAAAGAAATAAGAAAAAGCAAAGATAACAAGTCAAAGCGCGTGGAAATATTAACACACGGACATTCACCAAACAGCCAGCCAGTCAGCCAGCCAATGCCACGGAGAAGATGTTAAACTACATTTTACAACCGGATTCCAGTTGCAATTGTTTGGTTTTAAGTGCGGCTCCTCCGTGTGGCCACCATGTGCTAGTGTGTGTCGAGGTTGGGGCTTTCTGGGGTTCGGTCTGAATGCTAAACATAAATCCTTTTAAATTTACAATGAGCTCCTCTTAAGTTTATAGTAATGACTGTTACAGGAGTGTTGTTTTGTCTGTGCTTTTTTGCTTTTTGTGTGGTGCGGTGTGGTGAGTTGGTTGTGCAAATAGCAGGTACTTTGTTTTTTCTCTTTTAACCACCAGTTGATTATTAATGAAATGTAAAGTGCCGAAGGGGAGGAGGAGTGGAGCAAAGGAAAATTTGTTTTAAAAATTATGTTTGTGTTGTTCGTTATTTGCCCATGAAGGAACTTAAAAGAACTTTCTATAATCTAGATTTGGAGTCAATTTCTATTTTGATTAACTAGGAGCTACAGGTTTGGGTATGGTCAATGGTGACCCCTAAGTAAGCTAATTCAAGAAGGAATATATTTTGAAATGAGGTACATATTATCGCCTCACAGATTCAATATGTCTCACGGGAAAGTTTCTAACGATATTCTAAAATCCCCAGAAATATATTGAAAATTCGTGTAGTGTGTCAGAGTCGTTCTTATTCCCTGCACATTTATTTTCTCTACAAGAACCTCATAATGAGACGTCATCATAATCTCCCCCTAATTATTCAACCCAAAAAATCATATCCAACTTCTGCCGAAATTATCCTGACTAAAGGGAAATAAAATTGATGACTTAATTCCGTATTCGTGGTCGTCTTGACAGCCAACAACTTTATGATAATTTTATTTCCCCCGAGTTAATAACGATGATCTCATGTTAATATTATGTGGAATACTTCATTGAAATTTATTGCCAACCAACGACAATCACATTCTGGGATCTGTAAAAATCCCAAAGACAACAAACACCGGCAGCTGAGAGACCCAAATGTGCCCAAGGAATGTGAGGACTACAACGGCATCAGCATCAACACGACTCCCAGTCTCAGTGTGAGTAAATGAAGAAAAAAACAACACAACTCAGGTACTGGAATTTTATTATCTCAAACACAGAAACCCATAAAAACTTCCAAGTTGATATTTTACGAGTCAACATCAACTACGAAACATTTTAAAATTTTTATTTCAAGCAAATAATTCCAAATAACACTTTTTGTTCAGCTCTGCTTGTGTCCCTCAATGCTCAATGCTCTTAGACTATTTTTTGTGGGGCTACGTCAAGTCTAAAGTCTACAGAAATAAGCCAGCAACTATTCCAGCTTTGGAAGACAACATTTCCGAAGAAATTCGGGCTATTCCGGCCGAAATGCTCGAAAAAGTTGCCCAAAATTGGACTTTCCGAATGGACCACCTAAGACGCAGCCGCGGTCAACATTTAAATGAAATTATCTTCAAAAAGTAAATGTCATGGACCAATCTAACGTTTCAAATAAAGAACCGATGAGATTTTGCAAATTTTATGCGTTTTTTTTTAAAAAAAGTTATCAAGCTCTTAAAAAATCACCCTTTATATGCCACATACACTAGCAAATGCGGTGGAAAAGTAAAAGTGTCAAGTGGTAAGGACAGATGCTGCTGCTGCTGTGCGGTAGAGAAATTTTAAATATATTTCCTTAAATAAATATTCCGAACAACGGAAGTAATTTTCGGGTATAAAGTGTATAGAATTGATTTATAAAGAATATTTCGATTTAAATGCTTAACTTCGCGAGTTTTTAACTGAAAATCCTAATTAATTCTATGGAACTCATTTTTCGAAAATAGAGTAATCAAAAGCGTTTTACCGTTAATGTGATTTTTCAAAATTACGATGTTTTAGACTAGTTCCAACGGCTTTTCAGCTTTTTTTGTTAGAAATCAACTATCAAATAAATAATAAAAGATGCAACCACAACCACAATAGGGACTGTTAGGCGCTGTTTTCGTTTGTTATCTAATTTTTTCGCTATTTAAGAAAAAAAGTGTAACGCATTGAAGGAGTATGCTTGGACTAAATCCGTTTCACGACTTTTTAAGTTATTCGAAAAGAGTTAAGGAATCAATTCAAACTTTTTTTGGTTAATTTTTTTCCCAAACTTAGTTTAAGTTCTAAGATGGGCGAAATTTCCACACCCCTTCTAGTACCTCCCACACAAATGGTCCATATTCCTATGTTAAATTAAAATCAATGCTACCACCTTACGGATATTCACAATCACCTATATTTTGGTATATTATAACGTCTTTGTAAGCACTTTAAGCGTGCAAGATATGACGGGTTTTGCCACGCCCCATCTAGTACCTCCCATACAAATCACAATATCTTTTCTAAAATTAAAGATTTTATAACATATATTCGGATGATCGGAATACTCTGAAATTTTAAGTTTGGCAATGCTTTTTTCGACGTTTCATACACGTAGAACATTGGCGATATTGTCACACCCCCTCACGCAGCCTTCGTAAACTTAAACCGATATATCATCCATAACGATAGTCGAAATAGGTTGAAATTTGATATTTGAAAATGTTTTTATAATCACATTAAATTATAATTTATGCTTTAGCCACGCCTCTTCTAGTACCTCCCGCACAATTGTATCCATCCTAGGTAAAATAAGCGCTTTATAAATAACTCCTATAGGATAATTCCAACAGAAAACGGCCCAAAAACCATAGGTTTGGATTTTCGTCCTCTCCGATTTTGATCAAATTTGGCACATACATTCTACTAGTGGTTGCGGGTAATATACCGTTTACGATTGTTCAAAGTAGTGCGTGGTTTAAGTTCTACAGTGGTCCAACGTTGGTTATCTCGAGGGTTTTTGTAAAGAGATGGCTTCTTCATCAATATCATAACTTTGGATTGCATCATCAGATTTTAACGATATTGATATCATCTGAAAGAATTACACTTCGTCTTTCCGAATTTGTATGAAAATATGAATTTCCTTGTGGTTCAAGGATTCCAAAATTAAAAATAATTTTAATCCATGAATATCCTGAAAAACATATCTTTAATTTTCTTTATTTTGTTATATTATTCGTGGACTAGGGTATTATAAGTTAGTTTCGCGCCAAATGTTTGTAACACCAAGAAATAATCGAGCTAGACCCACCTTTAAGTATACCGATCGGCTTAGAATCACCAGCTGAGTCGATTTAACGATGTCTGTCTGTCCGTCCGTCCGTCTTCTGTCCATCTACGCTTGTTCGCACTCTACAGGTCGCAAGTGTTGTCCGATTGTCATGAAACTTGGCAGAAGTTATTTTTTCTGACCAAGGACCATCGGTATTGAATTTGGAGGAAATCGGTTCAGATTTAGATATAGCCTCCATACAAATGTGGCTCCCGATTTGACTTTTTCCGCCCTATAAAGCATATATAGTACCCGATTTTCTTTAAATTTGGCACAACATCTTATAATCCAGCTAGAAACATTTACATGATTCAAAAATCCTTCCCGATTTCACTTTTTTACCGAATTGAATTGGGAGATGCCCATATGTCCATACTTTGGTATAAGACAAATGGGGCCCCATTCTGATCTATCACAGCTCTAGAAACTACATCTTACATCGGATCTTCAATTTTGCAGATCATGATATTTTTCATCTAGGAATACCTACCGTGAATAAGAAATATATAGGCCCATGTTTTGGACCAGGCCCAAAATGTTGTTATAGGCTCCCTTTTGAAATGTCGGTCCGATTCATCCTATTACTACTGTATAATTTGTATTTGTCTGTCGGATAATTGGATCAATTACCATATTATTAACCATATTCGTTAAATATGACTAAAGACGGATTTATATAGAGTGATTTTTTTGAGGTTAGGATTTTCATGCATTAGTATTTGACAGATCACGTGGGATTTCAGACATGGTGTCAAAGAGAAAGATGCTCAGTATGCTTTGGCATTTCATCATGAATAGACTTACTAACGAGCAACGCTTGCAAATCATTGAATTTTATTATCAAAATGCGTGCTCTGTTAAGAAAGTTCAGAAAGAAAGAAATTGTGTTCAGCGACGAAGCTCATTTTTGGCTCAATGGGTACGTAAATAGGCAGAATTGTCGATTTTGGAGTGAATATCAGCCAGAAGCATTGCAAGAGCTACCAATGCATCCAGAAAAAGTCACAGTTTGGTGCGGTTTATGGGCTGGTGGCATCATTGGACCGTACTTCTTCAAAGATGATGCGAATCGTAACGTAACTGTGAATGGTGAGCGCTACCGTGAGATGATATCCAACTTTTTTTTGCCCAAAATGGAAGAACTGAACTTGGTTGACATGTGGTTTCAACAAGATGGCGCTACATGCCACACAGCTCGCGATTCTATGGCCATTTTGAGGGAAAACTTCGGAGAACAATTCATCTCAAGAAATGGACCGGTAAGTTGGCCACCAAGATCATGCGATTTGACGCCTTTAGACTATTTTTTGTGGGGCTACGTCAAGTCTAAAGTCTACAGAAATAAGCCAGCAACTATTCCAGCTTTGGAAGACAACATTTCCGAAGAAATTCGGGCTATTCCGGCCGAAATGCTCGAAAAAGTTGCCCAAAATTGGACTTTCCGAATGGACCACCTAAGACGCAGCCGCGGTCAACATTTAAATGAAATTATCTTCAAAAAGTAAATGTCATGGACCAATCTAACGTTTCAAATAAAGAACCGATGAGATTTTGCAAATTTTATGCGTTTTTTTTAAAAAAAGTAA
>CANDYM010000417.1:0-183462 GCA_947397865.1 Polietes domitor
AAAAATAAAAATAAAAATAAAAATAAAAATAAAAATAAAAATAAAAATAAAAATAAAAATAAAAATAAAAATAAAAATAAAAATAAAAATAAAAATAAAAATAAAAATAAAAATAAAAATAAAAATAAAAATAAAAATAAAAATAAAAATAAAAATAAAAATAAAAATAAAAATAAAAATAAAAATAAAAATAAAAATAAAAATAAAAATAAAAATAAAAATAAAAATAAAAATAAAAATAAAAATAAAAATAAAAATAAAAATAAAAATAAAAATAAAAATAAAAATAAAAATAAAAATAAAAATAAAAATAAAAATAAAAATAAAAATAAAAATAAAAATAAAAATAAAAATAAAAATAAAAATAAAAATAAAAATAAAAATAAAAATAAAAATAAAAATAAAAATAAAAATAAAAATAAAAATAAAAATAAAAATAAAAATAAAAATAAAAATAAAAATAAAAATAAAATAAAAATAAAAATAAAAATAAAAATAAAAATAAAAATAAAAATAAAAATAAAAATAAAAATAAAAATAAAAATAAAAATAAAAATAAAAATAAAAATAAAAATAAAAATAAAAATAAAAATAAAAATAAAAATAAAAATAAAAATAAAAATAAAAATAAAAATAAAAATAAAAATAAAAATAAAAATAAAAATAAAAATAAAAATAAAAATAAAAATAAAAATAAAAATAAAAATAAAAATAAAAATAAAAATAAAAATAAAAATAAAAATAAAAATAAAAATAAAAATAAAAATAAAAATAAAAATAAAAATAAAAATAAAAATAAAAATAAAAATAAAAATAAAAATAAAAATAAAAATAAAAATAAAAATAAAAATAAAAATAAAAATAAAAATAAAAATAAAAATAAAAATAAAAATAAAAATTAAAAGAATTTAAAGAAATTTCCTTTCCAATGGAATACCCAATATTTATTAATTTAATTTAAATTTATTATTAAAATGTATTATTTAAATTTATTTTAAGTTGAATGAATGATTCATAAAAGTTAAGTGTAGGATGTCTACGATACGTCCCGACCGATACTAATGGCATTATTACACGTTATAGTTTATTCTATAAAATTGGTTTGTTTTGTTGCCATTACATATCTACTTTCCGCCGGGTCAAGACAATGAGAGCGGTCATAGTCACAATTCTAATTGCTCTTGTGTACGTATATCTACAAGAAGAGCCAGTGCTTGCTACCAACACTGTAAGTATGGATATATACATTGACTGTTGGCATAACTTCTATATAACTCCTTCAACTGAAGGCCGATCGCATCAACTTTGCTGGCTATGCCAGTGAGACCCACAATATTCTTACCAAGGACGGTTATGGCCTGACGATATTTCGCATAAAGAATGCCACACGGCCAGATGCCGCCACTCCGGCGCCAGTGGTGCTTTTCATGCACGGTTTGACCAGCAGTTCGGACGGTTTTGTCATCAGAGGTCTGAAAAATTCCCTGGCCTTTGAGCTGGTCAACAAAGGCTACGACGTTTGGCTGGGCAATGCTCGAGGTAACACCTATGGCAAACGGCATTTGTCCATGTCCCCTCACGATGGGGAATTTTGGCGTTTTTCTTGGCATGAAATCGGCGTCATCGATCTGCCCACCATCATGGACTACATCCTCCAAGAGACGCGTCAATCAGCACTCCACTATGTGGGCCACTCCCAGGGAACAGCGATCATGTTTGTGCTGCTCTCCACACAGCCCGAATACAATGCAATGCTTAAGACCGCCCACATGATGGCGCCAATAGCCTATATGTCGCATGCCCAGTCGCCTATGCTGCAATTAACTAAGTACTTCCTGGGTACACATACACCGTTAAATTCCCTAGATGCTCCCAGAGATGCTCCCTTCATGCAGCAATGGATTGTACGTAAAATATTGGGTTTCGAGAGATGCCGCAGTCCGTTGGCCAATCAAAAGTTTTGTCAATTTGTGTTCTTTTTGATCTATGGCGGTTATTCGGGCTATTTCAATACTGTAGGAATTGGAGATAACATTAATATTGATATCATTATTAACAAAGTATCCTTTAATTACAGTCTCTGCTGCCGGAAGCATTTGAGTGCCACCCGGCCACAGCTTCTGGCCATCAAGCCTTTCACTTGGCGCAACTTCATGTTTCGGGTCGTTTTTGTCAGTATGACTTGGGCGCTGAAGGCAACTTGCAGCGCTATAATAGCTCTTCACCTCCCGACTATGCGGTGTCGAATATAAATCCTCGCTTCCCCTTACATTTCTACTACAGCGACTACGATAAATTTTCATCGAAAACTGATGTTGAGAAATTTAGCCGCATTCTGGGCAATAGGAGCGTAAATCATTTTATCGACTTGAAGGATTTTGCTCATATTGACTTCTTTTGGGCCTCCAATGTTAAGGACGTCGTCAATTCGGTTGTCCTCAAGATAATGAACGAAGCAGAAGAGATGCTGCAACAAAGTGCTTCAGATAAGTTGTAGGGATATGAGGATATATAGATATGGTCTTATAGAAACATCATTGTATTTTAGTTATTAAAAAAAAATTGTTAACAAAATTTAAACAAGTCTCCAAAAAGTGAATCGTCCTTGATGTGATTGATTATGGAATTTCCTATTTATTTTTGTTACTCTAATGTGAAGATTGTGAACTCTTCCATGTATTTAATGAATTGAAATGTGAGTTTTTATTTAGAAAAATTATAGAGCCCCGAAAAAATATATAAATACAATGATCTTTCAATCAATATTTCTATATAATAACAAGCAAAAAAAGTAAAAGTTCGGCCGGGCCTAACTTTATATACCCTCCACCAGCCGCATTCCACAGAGGCTGTCGATTTTCGTAGAAGTTCAGTAATATTACAGGAATATGTTTTCTTTAATATAGCCAAACCAAAACAAATACAAATATTGAAAAAATAATTTTATAAATAAATATAATTCTATTTATAAGTCGCACTTTATCCCTTCTGAGATATGCAATGGTTTATGTTTGAGTCACTTGAAAAATATTTTTCCATCGAAGCCTAAAATTTTTTTCTTAGAATATCTTACTGCTATATCGAACTTTTATGAAAAATCGACAACGTTGATACCACTACTTTCAAGGGATGTACTGACTTAGACCACTTTCATTCTTCTCAAAATTGAAAAAATTAACAAACAAAATTTGTAAGTTTTTCGCAAAAGTTATATTTCCTTACCAAAAATGAAAGAAAACACAAAATATTTTATTAAAAAAAATTATATATATATACAGTTGCGGTCAAAATAATAGCAGCGCACCACAGCTTAATATACATTTTCACATATTTATTTGTGTGATAATTTTTTTATTGCTACTACTGCATTAAATGCTGTGTTTTGAGGTTACAAACACAAAATAATTGTTTATTTGGTGATATGATTTTAAATGTTTAAGAAATTTCAAATTTTTTGGATTATTCGACATTTTGAACCGGTCAAAATAATAGTAGCATTCAAAAAATCTCAAGAAAAATGAATTTTATCTAATTTTTCAATTCGATTTGATGTTATAATTAAGATATTATGAAATGTACCCTATTTCTGAAATGTTATTGTTTTAATTTTCCTCATAAATAGGGCGAGGAGAACATTGTGGAGAACAAAATCGAGTTCATATAAAAAGTTTGAAATCTGAGGTAAAATCATATAGTGAAGTTCGATTTTTTTCCAGTGTTCCATTAAAATGATCAGAAATTTGATATTATAAGAAGAAAAAACAAAAACTCGTCAAAAAAAATCCGTTTATATCACCTGCAACCAACCATTCACCGAATAGTAACGTCTAGTACAAAAAACCCAATTACGCCCGCCACCGAAATAAAAAAAATGTTTGTCCATCATTGAGAGTTTAAAATGTTCGTAGAATAATAAGAAAACAGAATCTGTAAGCCAGAAGTCCGAGAAAAGTCCCACTTAAAAACTGAAAGGCATGTCACAATAAAATTGCAATTCGCAAAAACACACTTGCAGTAGCCAACCAAAAAGTGGGTGCACGTTTTATGGTCAATTGAATCAAGAATTATATATGGTGGGACAGTCCCTCGACAGTTTGTAAGACGTCCACAGAATACGGAATACATCTCCAGGTATAGTACCAAAACTGTTAAATAGGGAGGATGAAGTATAATGGCTTGGGCGTGTTTTTCATATTATGGAGTTAGGTCAATACATTGGCCCAGAACTACTATGGACTCTACCCAGTACATCAAAATACTACCTAGTATTATGCTTACGTATGCAGCATATGGAATGCCACTTAAATGACTCTTCTCGCAGGTCAATTATCCCGAAAACACCAGCCGACTTGCAAAAGGTGGTTTGAAGTCAATAATATCGATGTTGTGGAATGGTCGGGCAGACACCACATCTCAATATAATCAAAAATTTGAAGTGTGCTGACTAAAATGCAATACTGAAAGACAATAACGATATTTGACACGAAATTACAGAGGCATGGTCAAAAATACTGCATGAAAGGTGCAAAATACTAGCCAAGAAACGGCGTTTATAGCAATATTTAGCATTAAAATCAGTACAACTAAGTGTTAAATTCAAGACAATGTCGTTATTTAAGTAATTATTCAAAAAAAGTTTTCAATTAAAGTGAATTGAAACAAAATATTTTTAGTTTTTATTAACGCTGCTATTTTTTGGACTGGTCTCATTTTTGACATAAATAGTTCTAAAGGCCTAATCTCAAAATTACAAAAACTTAATTTTTTATTTAAAGCCATATTAAGAATGACACAATACCACCTTTCAATCACCGTAAAAACTTTTAGGATTTCCGAAGTAAAACTGATATTTTTTTGTCGACATTTTTTTATCTCGTCGCTGCTACTTTTTTGACCGCAGCTATATGTATATATATATATATATATATATATATATATATATATTTACAGGTTGTGGGTCTAGAAAATTTATATTGACATTAGTATTTACCTATTAAATAATTTCATTTTATGTTACATCTTTATATATAAAAACAAGTAAAAACGGCGTTAAGTTCGGCCGGGCCGAACTTTATGTACCCTCCACCATGGATTGCATTCCACAGAGGTTGTCAGTTTTCGTAGAAGTGCAGTAATAAATATTACAGGAAATTATATTTTTTTAATATAGGCAAACCAAAACAAATATTGAAGAAATATTTTTATAAATAAATATAATATTTTAATTATTTCAAACCATTATTTATTTCAAATCAAAAAATAAATATTCTTATATTTATATTTTCAAAAAGCTTAAATACCATAAATATTGGTAGATAGTGGGAGCTACAGTTGGTTGTATTTTCATTCTATGAAAAAGTACAAAAAATACATTCATGATTCAACCAATTTTTGCCTTAATAGAAAAGGTACAAATTTGGAAAAAAAACTTTTTATTTTGCGTGTCTATGCAGGCAGAGGAATGTATACACCGAATTACATAATTCCAGCTGCGACCATGTGGTTGGTACCATTTTTACCCCCTTGACGTTTCTACGCAATTAGAATTTCATCATTCTAGCTGTAGTCATTTAGTTGGTACTATTTTTATCCCTCTGTACCATTGTATCCCTTGAAAGTAAGAATTTCGAAAAATTCGTTTATTTTCCGATTCCTACTCAATCAGAGGAATGTATACTCTAGCTGCGGTCATTTGGTTGGTACTATTTTTATCCCCTTTTTCTATTTTGTCCCCAAAAAGTACGAATTTCGAAAAATCAGTTTATTTTCCGTGTGTACACAGTCAGAGGAATGTATACTCCGAATTTCATGACTCTAGCTGCGGTCATTTGATTGGTACTATTTTTATCCCCTTTTTTCATATTAACCCCAAAAAGTACGAATTTTGAAAAATCCGTGTATTTTACTTGTCTATGCAATCAGAGGAATGTATACACCGAATTTCATTATTCTAGGTACAGCCGTTTGGTTGGTACCATTTTTATCCCTCTTTTCCCATTTTACCCCTTAAAAGTACGAATTTGGATAAAATACTTTTATATTATGTATCTACTCAATTAGAGGAATGTACACACCGAATTTCGTGTTTCTAGCTGTTGTCGTTTAATATGTACCATTTTTATCCCTTTTTTGCCCCATTTCACCCCCTACAAATAAGAATCACTTTATGGTGCAGTTTTTTGCTATAAGGGTAATACGCACACCAAATATCAAGCAAATATAAACAGACATATTCAAAAAACATGCTTAAATACGCTAAAATATTAGGGATTATTATGGGTATTTTTAGTCCTTGTGAGGGAAAAATTTTTCCCTTTGGGCCGATTTCGCCCCATTTCAATCCCAACCGATCTACAACTATAAGACGCATTTATGGAAAATTTGAACGGTCTAGCTCCTTTCGTTTAGACGATAGCGTGCTTTCAACAGATGGACGGACGGATATGGCTAGATCGTCTTAGAATTTTATGACGATCAAGAATATATATACTTTTTAGGGTCTCAGGTCGATATTTCAAGGTGTTACAAACGGAATGACAAAGTTAGTATACCCCCATCCTGGAGGTGGAGGGTATAAAAAGCGATTTTCAAATTTTGTACTTTTAAGGGAGGAAAGAGACTAAAAGGGATAATGGTACCAATTTAAGTATTCAAGCTATATTCGTGAACATCGGTATTTACATTTCTCTGACAACGTAGACTTGCAACATAAATGGATTTTTCGAAATTTGTACTTATAAGGGGTGAGCGGGACAACAAATGATACAAATTGTAACAATTTAAGTATTGCAGTTGAAGTCGGTAAATTTGGTCGCAATATAATTGCAGTTTGTTTATAAAATAAATAAGAAAAAAATAAGAAAATATATTTTTTAAGATTTAACAATTTTCTGTATAACAAGAAGATATTTTCTATATAATTATAATATATATGGGGCATTTCACATCACAACGAAGAGTTTAGAAAAAAATATTTTTGATTTCCTCAATTTTTTATATTTTTTAGTACCCATTGAAAAACGCATCCTGTTATATTTTGAGTTTTTTTCTGATTACTCGTTCTTGTAATATATTTGTAATACATTCTTGTAATATATTTGTTTTTAAGTACTTTCCAGAAAAAATATTTTTTGTACACAAATTTTACTTTTTATACCCTACACCACTGCGTGGAATAGGGTATTATAAGTTAGTTTTCGCCAAATGTTTGTAACACCAAGCAAGAATCGAATTAGACCCACTTCTAAGTATACCGATCGGCTTTGAAGATTTAACAATGTCTGTCCGTCCGTCCGTCTGCTGTCCATCTAAAGCTTGTTCGCATGCTGTGCCGTAACATTTGGTACATTAGACTCCCCTAGAGTGGTGGGAGCAAATTTTGATTTCGTAAGGGATCCCCCTTAATCATTATAGGAAGTTGTATCAACTTTTCCCTTAAGGAGAGGTGACTGGGGATAGGTATGTTTTTACATATCTCCCATCTAGGGGTTACTTCGGGGGCAGTTTTGGGGCTTTCTTTCATAAAAATATAAAATAAAATATAAATATAAAAATAGGAATATGTATGGGGACTACCTTAAGGTTTGCAGTTGGTGGGTAGGTGTGTTTTGAGAAAATATTGGAACTGAAAATATATTTGGCCTCCTTGGGGCAGATAGAGTGATGGGAGCAAATTTTATAAATATTAGTTTTTGAATGGAAGCCCATTAAGGAGTGGGGATAGGGGGTAAGCTTGTTCGGAAAAAATATGGGGCAGGGAAAATTAGTGGAGGTCGGTCTTACATTTAACCCAGCTAGGGGCGTCTCCGGGACAGTTTTGGGCCTTACTGTCATAAAATTGTAAAAAATAAAAAATCGTATGGGGATCACCTTATGGGGGTTATTGGGGGTCGGTCACACATTTGACCCCACAAATTTTATAAAAAATAATTTTTATTTGTAAGCCCCTCCCTAAAGCGTGGTGATAGGGGGTATGTGTGTTCGAAAAAAATTTTGGAGAGGGAAAATAAATGGGAGTTGGTCTTATATTTAATCCCTTTGAGGACGACTCCGGAACAATTTTGGGGCTTTTTGTGTATTTTTACCCCTATTCCCTCACCTTCGACCCCGATGAGCGCCATCTTACTCTCACCCCACCACTCCCATTTGTTGGAACATGATAGTTTTTGCCAACCTCACAAAATAGGGCATTCTAGCGTTTCCAAGTCGAACTCCTAAAATTCCCATGCAACACTATCACGCCCCTAATAAACAAATTGCCAATTTTCCCTAATCATTCGTTAGGTTGATAAAGATATTTCATTTTATGCAAATATTTCAAAATTCTTCTCCTGTAAAATTACACTGTGCAACATTTTTGAAGTCATTTCAAAATAACCATATACGGACACCGCTACATGATAAAAGACCAAAAAAAAAAGACCCGTGTTTTTTTTTTCCCCCCAAAGTCATGCACTTTTTTTTATGGGCCCCCAGAGATTTGAGGCCTCGGTGTAATTTTTGGAAAAAAGTGATCATATTCTCAGGCTCATATCTTGCAAACCGTTGTGAACATATAAAATCAAAAAAACTTCATCTTCAAGGTCAAAATCGCAAAAAACTTAAAAAAATTTTTTTAACCTTTTTCCCCTGTTCAGGTCCATAGGTAGCAAACCGCTGAAAATTCAGGGAAACAATCAACTACAAAAATGTACCTAAGATCTCAATAAACAACTTTCTAGAACATATGAACTTCCTAGGAATTATTCTTAACACCGTTTATGTAGCGCTTAGGTAACATTAACAACACATATGTAGCACAATTTTGCGACTACCTAAGCGCTACCTAAACGGTGTTAAGAATAATTCCTAGGAAGTTCATATGTTCCAGAAAGTTGTTTATTGAGATCTTAGGTACATTTTTGTAGTTGATTGTTTCCCTGAATTTTCAACGGTTTGCTACCTATGGACCTGAACAGGGGAAAAAAGGTTAAAAAAATCGAATTTTTTTAAGTTTTTTGCGATTTTGACCTTGAAGATGAATTTGATTTTTTGATTTTATATGTTCACAATTTTTGTTCTTTATGACAAGAGCTAGAACTTTGTCTCAGAGAGTAAATCAAAATTCCGAACGGTTTGCAAGATATGAGCCTGAGAAATATGATCACTTTTTTCCAAAAATTACACCGAGGCCTCAAATCTCTGGGGGCCCATAAAAAAAAGTGCATGAATTTTCAACGGTTTGCTACCTATGGACCTGAACAGGGGAAAAAAGGTTAAAAAAAATCGAATTTTTTTAAGTTTTTTGCGATTTTGACCTTGAAGATGAATTTGATTTTTTGATTTTATATGTTCACAATTTTTGTTCTTTATGACAAGAGCTAGAACTTTGTCTCAGAGAGTAAATCAAAATTCCGAACGGTTTGCAAGATATGAGCCTGAGAAATATGATCACTTTTTTCCAAAAATTACACCGAGGCCTCAAATCTCTGGGGGCCCATAAAAAAAAAGTGCATGACTTTGGGGAAAAAAAAACACGGGTCTTTTTTTTGGTCTTTTATCATGTAGCGGTGTCCGTATATGGTTATTTTTTTTCGTGTTGCACTGTGTTAGCCATTTTGGAGCTTGAGATAATTCTGGAGTCAATATAACATTACATATTTCCCTCAGTGTATTAATGAGTGTGAGTTATGAAACCGACGCCACTGTTGGCCCACTTTGCGAAGTGTATGGGCCATTAAATTCGCCCCCGAATGATCCTAATGCCACAAATACACACATTCGCTTATTGTTTGGTACTGCGGTAGTCATTCATTTCATTGTCATTACATTCCTACTGCTCGCTGGGTCAAGACAATGAAAGCGCTTTTAGTCACAATTATAATTGCTCTTCTGTGCGCATATCTACGGGAAGAGCCAGTGCTCTTAACGAACACGAACACTGTAAGTATGAATATATACATTGACTGCTGGCATACCGTCTATATAATTCCTTCATCTGTAGACCGATCGCATCCACTTTGCAGGCTATGGCAGTGAGACCCACAATATTTATACCAAGGATGGTTATGGCCTGACGATATTTCGTATAAAGAATGCCACACGGCCAGATGACACCACTCCGGCACCAGTGGTGCTTTTCATGCACGGTTTGGGCAGCAGTTCGGACAGTTTTGTTATCAGGGGCCTGAAAAATGCCCTGGCCTTTGAGCTGGTCGAGAAAGGCTACGACGTTTGGCTGGGCAATGCTCGAGGTAACACTTATGGCAAACGGCATTTGTCCATGTCCCCCCGTGATGGGGAATTTTGGCGTTTTTCTTGGCATGAAATCGGCCTCATCGATCTACCCACCATCATGGACTACGTACTCGCAGAGACCCGCCAATCAGCTCTCCACTATGTGGGCCACTCCCAGGGAACAACGATCATGTTTGTGCTGCTCTCCACACGACCCGAGTACAATGCAAAGCTTAAAACCGCCCACATGATGGCGCCAATAGTTTATATGTCACAAGCCCAGTCGCCTATATTGTATTTAACTAAGTACTTCCTGGGTACACATACACCGTTAAATTCCCTACTGGGAGATGTTCCCTTCATGCATAAATGGATTGTTCGTAAAATCTTGGGGTTCGAGAGATGCCGCAGTCTGTTGGCCAATCAAAAGTTTTGCCAATTTGTGTTCTTTTTGATCTATGGTGGTTATTCGGACTATTTCAATACTGTAGGAATTGTAGAAAAAAAGTAATATTGAATTATATCATTATTCAAATGTATTGCTTATTTACAGTCTTTGACGCCTGAAGTATTTGAGTGCCACCCGTCCACAGCTTCTGGCCATCAAGCCTTTCACTTGGTGCAGCTTCATTTTTCGGGTCGTTTTTGTCAGTATGACTTGGGGGCTGAAGGCAACTTGCAGCGCTATAATAGCTCTTCACCTCCCGATTATGCGGTGTCGAATATAAATCCTCGCTTCCCCCTACATTTGTACTACAGCGATTACGATAAATTTGCATCGAAAACTGATGTTGAGAAATGCAGCCGCATTCTGGGCAATAGGAGCGTAAATCATTTTATCGACTTGAAGAATTTTGCTCATATCGCTTTTATATGGGGCTCCAATATTAAAGACGTTATCAACCCGGTTGTTCTCAAAACAATGAACGAAGCAGAAGAGTTGCTGCATCAGAGTGATCCAGATAAGTTGTAGGGATATGGATTAATAGATAAACAAATTAAAAAAAAATATTTTGAAAATCTCGACCTTGATGTGATCGATTATGGAATTACAACATTGCTGGTTTTATTCTTTGTTACTGAATAGTCAAGCTCGAGGACTGTTGATTATTCATTGCCAAAGATTTTACTACCAAAAGGTCGATTAAATACAAAAATTACTAAATTTATTGGTTTATTGGTAGAAAAAAGAGAACTCAATTAAGTACTTAATTAACTGAAATGTGAGTTTTCAAAAAAATATATTTTGTATTCTTTTCTTATATATAATTTTTTTTATTTTATAAACAAAGAAGCTTCGATTTTTGTAAAATAATTGTTATTAATAGATAATAGTGTCAGAAGGACGCTCCAAAAGTTCCATGATGGTAACTGATACCTGCTACTTACTCTGAAACAATTATAAATGTGGATGTTGACGAAATTAAAAATTGAAAATATTTAATATAAGTGATGATAATGTCAAAATATTTTGCGACAACGCATTAAACTAACCAATAATTCATTTTAGACGTGAACATCCACAACTTCTTTGATGGAAACTTATGTTGTTTTTATTATATCCTATAAATAATTCTACTTTCGACTGCAATCACGTATATAACTGTTGTATAGTAATACCAGGAACATCATCTTGAAGCCATTTGAAAGTAAGTTATTTTCATTATATCTATTAAATATTATTAATTTCGTCTGCAATCTAGTTTATAATTTTGGTAGAGGTAGTACCAAGAACTCCATCATGAAGATTCGATTAGATTGACTGGGTTGCCCGCTGGTAGCGAGTTTCACTCTGAAGCCTTTAAAGGCCCATTGTGGTACCCATTAAATTTGATATAAGGCCTTGCGAAGGCTGGAAATAGAAAACCTTATAGAATGCCTTCCAATCTAGTCATTCCACATGCCTTATTTCGTGGGTCTTCTATAAGACATGCATGTGGATATCTTCGGAAGGCCTTATTTTTTTCCTACCTTCTGAAGCACTTCCACGGGAAAACTTCTGAAAGGCCTCATATTGTAGCCATTCATAAGGCCTTCTATTAGGCATGTTCTTTGAAGGGGGAATGGAAGGCCTTGCCTTCCAATGACTCCCTATGTTATTTTGAAAGGAACACAAGAAGTCAAAGGGAAGACATACCGACTACTTTTGAAGGCCTTCTATAAGACCTTCTAGGTCCTTTTTTTCGCCGCTGGGTTGGTGCGATTTTTTAAGCAAATATTCGGAAAGTGAGTTGTGCTTCTCATTCGTTTGTGAGAATCATTTACTTAAAGAAGCCGGGTATGTTGTTGAAAAGTCGCTGCGAAGCCACCTGACAAAGGCTTTCACGGGTCAGAAAACAGCCAAGTAATGTCACCATACCATTTGCAAATAAATTTGCATTCAATAAAATAAATATGCAAACTGGTCTTGAGCCAGCAGTATATCCCAGTTCAAATCAAACAATTTAAAAACATTAAAATATCTAACACGAATATAACAATCCGGTCAAGTATATCAGGAGGGAATGAACACGCCTTTTTAAAAAAATCCTAATTTTACCACTGCTAAATTGGTCATAACTCGTGACCATTTTTTTCTAATTTTATCTCCAAAATACGTATAAAATATTTTTATGAGAAGTATACAATAGGCCGGGGTCGCCATCCATACAAATGGAAAAAACATGTTCCAGTCACCCCATGAAAATAAAGTTTTTATTTTTTAATTATGATTTGCAAACTATTTCGTTCCTAGATCAAGCCATCTGTGAGGCAAACGCCCCTGAAAATAACCCTAAAAATTATGTTTTTCCGGTGTTGCATTTTTTCCCAAAATTTTTATCTGAAATAATAGACCCTTGAAAGCACTTTAAATAAAAATTTTGTTTCTTGTCTTAGAGTAACTTACTGGTCGACTTATTGGTGGACGTTTATAGTAATTTTTTGTGGATTTTCACAGTGACTACTGAAAACTTTTTCGTATTTGGTGGTAGTATTTTATAAAAAATAGCTGCTGTCAATACCTTTCGAATGATGTCTAAATGATAAATATCGGAATAAAATTGACGCCACAGCGCTCATTTTTGTGAAAAGTGTTTGAACATTTTGGCTGTGGAAACCATCGCCTGCACTAAATTATTTCACAAAAATGGAGTTACTGACGTCATGTTTCGTCCGTTATTAATCATTTAGGCATTATTCGAAAGGTATTGATTTCTCCTATTTATTTTTCATTACACCTCTTACAAAATGTTTCCAAGAAATATGAGTTTTTGGCCGTCACCTTGAAAAACCACAAAAAACAATATAAACGTCCAATAATACTACCAATGAGTTATTCTAAGACAAGAATAAATATTTTTATTTAAAGTGCTCCCAATGGTCTATTAATTCAGAAAAAAAAAATTTGGCCAAAAATGCATCACAAAAAAAGTACACGGGAAAAACATGATTTTTAGATGTGTTTTCAGGAGCGTTTAGCTCACAGATGGCTTGACCCAGTGACGAAATATTTTGTAGATCATCATTAAACAATTTTTTTTTTCATTTGTGGGGATGACCGCTGTAATTTCTTTTCGCGACCCATCCTAGTATACATAGACAGTATTTTCGAAACAATCCAAGTCGAAGTCAAAAACTGTACAGCTTGACATGGAATGATGCATATACGAGTACATATTGGGCCGCTTCGAAATGATTTTTTGCGTCTATAAAGAGGGCCACAACTTCTACATTTTGCCATAGATCTTTTACATGTAGACATCGTTTTCTTCGTAGGTGTTTAAAAATAAATCAAAATATTTTTTATACCCTCCACCTCCAGGATGGGGGTATATTCACTTTGTCATTCCGTTTGTAACACCTTGATGTATTCATCCGAGACCTCATAAAGTATATATATTCTGGGTCGTGGTAAAATTCTAAGATGATATAGCCATGCCCGTCTGTCCGTCTGTCTGTCTGTTGAAAGCACGATAGCGGCCGAACGAAATGAGCTAGGAGGATCAAATTTTACCTAAATGTGTCTTATGGTTGTATATCGGTTGGGATTGAAAGTGGACGAAATCGGCCCAGAGGGAAAAAATTTTCCTTCACAAGGACTGAAAATACCACTAATATTTAGAGTATTTCAGCATGTTTTTTGGACATATTAGCTTGTATTTACTTGATAGTTGCAATGCGCATTCCCTTTATAGCATAAAAGGGCACCAAAGAGTGATTTTTATTTGTAGGGGGCGAAATGGGACAAAAAGGGATAAAAATGGTACGTATCAAACGACAACAGATAGAAACACGAAATTTGGCGTGTACATTCCTCTAATAGAGTAGATACATAATATAAAAGTATTTTTTCTAAATTCGTACTTTTAAGGGATTAAATAAGGGATAGATGGATAAAAATAGTACCAACCTAACGGCTGCACCTAGAATAATGAAATTCGGTGTATATAAAGAGTGATTTTTTTGAGGTTAGGATTTTCATGCATTAGTATTTGACAGATCACGTGGGATTTCAGACATCGTGTCAAAGAGAAAGATGCTCAGTATGCTTTGACATTTCATCATGAATAGACTTACTAACGAGCAACGCTTGCAAATCATTGAATTTTATTACCAAAATCAGTGTTCGGTTCGAAATTTTTTATCGACAAATTTTGTTCAGCGATGAGGCTCATTTCTGGTTGAATGGCTACGTAAATAAACAAAATTGCCGCATTTGGAGTGAAGAGCAACCAGAAGCCGTTCAAGAACTGCCCATGCATCCCGAAAAATGCACTGTTTGGTGTGGTTTGTACGCTGGTGGAATCATTGGACCGTATTTTTTCAAAGATGCTGTTGGACGCAACGTTACGGTGAATGGCGATCGCTATCGTTCGATGCTAACAAACTTTTTGTTGCCAAAAATGGAAGAACTGAACTTGGTTGACATGTGGTTTCAACAAGATGGCGCTACATGCCACACAGCTCGCGATTCTATGGCCATTTTGAGGGAAAACTTCGGAGAACAATTCATCTCAAGAAATGGACCGGTAAGTTGGCCACCAAGATCATGCGATTTGACGCCTTTAGACTATTTTTTGTGGGGCTACGTCAAGTCTAAAGTCTACAGAAATAAGCCAGCAACTATTCCAGCTTTGGAAGACAACATTTCCGAAGAAATTCGGGCTATTCCGGCCGAAATGCTCGAAAAAGTTGCCCAAAATTGGACTTTCCGAATAGACCACCTAAGACGCAGCCGCGGTCAACATTTAAATGAAATTATCTTCAAAAAGTAAATGTCATGGACCAATCTAACGTTTCAAATAAAGAACCGATGAGATTTTGCAAATTTTATGCGTTTTTTTTTTAAAAAAAGTTATCAAGCTCTTAAAAAATCACCCTTTATTACTCTGATTGCGTAGACACATAAAATAAAATTTTCGAAATTCGTACTTTTAGGGTGTAAAATGGAAAAGGGGATAAAAATGGTACCAAACAAATGGATGCAGCTAGAACCATGAAATTCTGTATACATTCCTCTGACTGAGTAGACACGAAGAATAAAAAGGTTTTTCCAAATTCGTTCAATGGGAGCAGAGGGATAAAAATGGTACCAACTAAAAGGCTACAGCTAGAATGATGAAATTCGGTGTGTACATCCCTCTAATTGCATAGACACGTTAAATACATAGATTTTCGAAAGTCATACTTTTAAGGGGTAAAATGCAAAGAAGGGGATACCAACAAAATGGCCGCTGATAGAATCATGGAATTCGGAGTATAAAATATTTTTTTTTCCAAATTCGTACTTAAATGGTAGATTCATGAAGTTGTCTTATACTGCGTACGTGAGAGATAAGGTATTTTCAAAATGTATACTTTTGAATTTAAAATAGGTGGAAATACAACCAACCAAAGGACTGCAGCTGAAAATACACTCTCTATCCCCCAATATTTAGGGTATTTATGATTGCTGCCTTATATTTACTTTATGGATTGAAGTATTATATCCATTATATATATACAAAGTATAAAAATATTGGTAGCCTTGGCTTATTAATTAAATTTCTGATTTTCATACATTTGTAATTTGTTGCGGACATTCCTCTTGTAACTTGGAAGCACCACAAAGAATATAAAAGTTTTAGCGGGCGAAATGGGACAAAAAGGCATAAAATATGGTACCAATGATACGACAACAGCTAGAATCATGAAATTCGGTGTGTACATCCCTCTAATTGCATTAACACGTAAAATAGAGGGATTTTTCGAAATTCGTACTTTTAGGGGATGTAATTGAAAAAGAGGGATAAAAATGGGACCTTCCAAACCGCTGAAGTTGATCTCATGAAATTCGGTGTATATATTCAGTGTGTATTCATTCGGTGGTCTGTCTATGAAGACTCGAAACAAAAAGGCTTTTTTCCAAATTTTTACATTTGGGCGGAGAATGCGGATGGGGATATCTTTGAAATTTGTACTTTTACTTATCAAAATAATGCAGTCACTTTGTCTGTATCTGAAAATGCTTCTCCCTAATGGCGACTGACAATCGACTAATATTTTCGGCATGTTCACTTTCACAATTACAGCATTGTATTTATTTATAAAGGGTGTTTTTTATTGAGGTATAGAACTTCGAATTGAAATAAAACACAAGAAAATCGTTTTAATGTCCATCAATTTGGCTTTATTGGAAGGATAATTTTATGCCATTAATGTTTAAATAATCCAATGGTGTCAAATCACACGATCTTGGTGGCCAATTGACAGGTCCATTCCGCGAAATTATGCGCTCATCGAATGTTTCCTTCAATAATTCCAATTGCTGTGCACGGTGGCGAATCGATTCATTCGGGTCCTCTTCAACACTTTGCTCTACAGCGGCAATTGTTTATTCGGTGCGCACTGTTCGACGTCTCTGCGGATGCGTATTATCACATAGAGTAAACGTAGTGCGAAAACGATCCATGGTTAACCGAATTAATTGCTCTGATGGACGATTATGTCGACCATAAAATGGACGGAGCTTGCGGTGAACTTCGCGAACTGAACCATTACTTTCGAAATAAATTTGCACGATTTGCAAGCGTTGTTCTTTTGTCAACCTGTTCATGATGAAATGGCAAACCAAACTAAATATTAATCACTTGACAGCTGACAAAATGGCCGCCAGTTAAAAAAGTGATGCCAACTTAAAGTTCTATACCCCAATAAAAAACACCCTTTAGTAGTAGATTTTAAACAATGCACATAAGAATACATTATAGTTTGAAATAGTAATCAAATATAGTAAAGTGCATAAACATATCACAACTTTCGTAATATGTTACTATACTTCTATGTATCCTTTAATCTGCTGGTAATACTGTGGAATGCACTCAGTGGTGGAGGGTATATAAGATTCGGCCCGGCCGAACTTAACGCCTTCTTACTTGTGTTATTTTTGATCGTTTTTAGTGCCAGCAAAAAAAGGTTGTTTTTCGAAGGAGAAACCACTGTTTCTATATGAAAGTAGTAATCGTTACATAATTATCTTTAATTGAGCATTGTAAGCCCACGTATATTTCCAAAATGGGAGTACAAGTATTAACGCTAACGAAAATAGGAAATTTAGTACAAAAATTAAAAATATATATTCATAATTGTTTTTGAGTAGATTTTATAAAAATTTTAATTTTTTAGGTCTCGGACACAAATTGTTTTCATTTTTTTGTTGCATAGTGTGATTATCATGCAGTTTATAGCTTCATTAAATACATATATATTGTTAATTAAAATTGTGATTTAAATTGAATCTGTCCCAAGTTTGTGTTGCCGGCCGCCGAGCCTCTATGATTGCCCGACAAAAAACAATCGTCGCCCATGCAATTGTATTACACTCATGCCCGCCTGTGTAGGGTGCATACGATAGATATTGCAAATAAAATATTAATAGAAGAAGATACGATACGATACGTTACCATATTGTCACCTTCTCGTAAATGATTAAAAAAACAAGCACGTTCCCACCATCATTTACACGAAGGAATGCGAACAGATTAATAGTTTTTCATAGATATTCTAGACAAATGCCCAGTAGCATTGGCATTTTGCTGGTAGTGCTCGATTTGTCCAGACGCAACGGCTTAAACAATGCGAGGCATTATAGTGATAATAGTTATAATTCTTAATCTGGAGCAAGTAGTTATCGGCTTAGTCGCTACAAGGACAACGGTAAGTAAGTATCCCAAAATATATTCGAGAGGCTTCAATTTATTGCTCATTCTGCAGGCTGATCGCATACAAAGTTTTGGCTACTCGAGTGAAACCCACACCGTGGTTACCAAAGACGGTTATGTCCTGACCATATTTCGCCTGATGAATTCCACCTCTGCGGGCAATGCCAGTGAACCCCTCATAGCGAAGCCGGTGGTGCTTATGATGCACGGCTTGGTTAGCTCTTCGGACTGTTGGGTCCTCAATGGCCCGTCGGATGCTTTGGCCTTTAATTTGGCGGATGCTGGCTACGATGTGTGGCTGGGTAATGGTCGCGGCACACCCTATGGCAGTCGCCATCTGTTCTTGTCCCCCAGCGATAAACAGTTTTGGCGTTTCTCCTGGCATGAGATTGGCATCCACGATTTACCCTCAACCATAGATTATATATTGAAAGTGAGCGGCCAGCCATCGCTCCACTATGTGGGTCACTCTCAAGGCACTGCCATATTGTTCGTGTTGCTCTCCGAACAGCCGAAATACAATAAAAAACTGAAGACCAGCCACATGTTGGCGCCCATAGCCTACATGAAGAATGTTCGCTCGCTGTCAATTCATTATCTGGCGCCTTTGCTGGGCCGCTATTCTCTGCTGGATCCTCTGTTCGGTGACATGCCCTTTTTGCAGCAGACATTTGTGCGCGATCTCTTTAACATAGACCGCTGTCGGAGTCCTTCAGCCTCTGCCGAATACTGTGCCTTTTTGTTGTTCTCAATCGGTGGCGGTTACTCGGCTTATTTGAATAATGTAAGCAGATATCAGTTTTTGTATAAAGTTCAAAAATAATTAATTTCCTTACAGTCCCTGCTGCCGGAAATATTTACCACCCATCCGGCCAGTTGTTCCACCCATCAGGCCATTCACTTGATGCAGCTGCACCTTTCCGGCCGCTTTCGTCCCTATGACTACGGTCTGTGGGGCAATATTCTGCGCTATTCTCACTCGTCACCTCCCGACTATCGAGTATCGAATATAAATCCTCGCTTTCCTTTACATTTCTATTACAGCGATTACGATGAGTTGTCTTCGAAAATTGATGTTGAGAATTTTAGTCTCATTTTGGGCAATAAGACCGTAAATCATTTCATCCGCTTGAGGCAATTCGCTCATGTGGACTTTTTGTGGGCCAGCAATGTTAAGGAGGTGATAAATAAAGGAATCGTGGAGCGCATCAACAAAGCGGAATATCTGCTCCGACGCAACCTAACAAACAACGAAGTAATCAAATGATGTACAAAATAAATCTCAAAAAACACTAACTTCGAAATATGTTTTTCTGCAGATTTCAAATCACGTTTTTGATAAAAAAGCGATTTAAAGAAATTGAATGAATTAGAATATTTTATCAGCTTCCGATGTAAAAAGTAGGGGGAACATTTGTATAGTGCTATACCAAAAAATTATGGAGGAATATAGAGCACAATCATGGTAGGTGTTTCTAGTTGAAATATAACATGATGTGGAAAAACTCTAGAGCAGTAATAGTGTAAATTGGAGTATTTGTTTGTGGACAATATCTAAATCTCATCCAATCATATTGAATACAATGGAAGTTCAATACCGACCATCCCTGGCAAAAAAAAAAAGAATAAAAGTAATAACAAGACAAATGCACAATCAAATAAGTAGCACAGAGGATCAGATAAAGCATGGCCAAGCGCTATAACTCGTCTTCACCGCCCGACTACAATGTGGCGAATATAAAGCCAATTTTACTATAGCAATTATGATGAGTTTTCACGGCAGAAGTATTGCTGGGTAACTATACCTGCATATACACATACTTATGCAACTCAATGAGATGCTTGTCAGATGGCATGTGTACTTTATTTCTTGTTGCGATTTTTTAAAAGAAAATTCGGCAAGTGAGTTGTGCTTCTCGTTCGTTCGTGAGAATCATTTCTTTTCATTGAAAAGATCTTTGACATGGTCGAAATCATGATCGTGGTAGTCTGCAGCCAAGTAATAAATGTCACCATGCCATTTGTAAATAAATGTACATTCTAGTAAATATAGATGCAAAATCGTCTTGAGCCAGGACAATATCCCAGTTCAAATCAAATATTGATTACAGACCAAAAAAATACAAACGAAAAAACTAAAACAAATGAGCGTTGGTACGGCAGAAGTATTGCTGGGTAACTATATCTCCATATACACATACTTACTTATGCAACTCAATGAGATGCTTCTCAGATGGCATGTGTACTTTATTACTTGGTGCGATTTTTTTAAACGCAAATTCGGCAAGTGAGTTGTGATTCTCGTTGGTTTGTGAGAATCATCTCCTTATAGAGGCCGGGTTTGATGTTGAAAAGTCGCTGCGAAGCCACCTGAATGAAACCTTTAGACAGGGTGGAAATCATGATCGTGGTAGTCTGCAGCCAAGTAATAAATGTCACCATGCCATTTGTAAATAAATTTGCATTCTATTAAATATAGATGCAAAATGATCTTGAGCCAGGACAATATCCCAGTTCATTTGTCAATTTTCTATAAAACTATAAGATTTTTTTATAAAATTGATTGCTGACTTTCTATTATTAATTGTTTATGTTATAGTTCGGCTCAAGATCCTTGCTAATTAAAAAAGCATGATATTCTTTTTAAGTTATTTCTTTTGTCCAATATTTCGACTAACATCGTTAGTCAGCTTCAAGAGATATTAAATTTAAAAAATACAAAATATATTTTATAAAATTTGAAAAAAAAAATATATTGTAGTTGTATCTCATACTACAAAAGAGTTATTTTATTTATAAAATAAATAAATAAAAAAGCAAGGAAAAACGGTGTTAAGTTCGGGCAGGCCGAACTTTATATACTCTCCACCATGGATTGCATTCCACGTAGAAGTGCATTAATATTACAGGAAAATATTTATAAAATTTTTCAATATAGCCGAACCAAAACAAATACAAATATTAAAAAATAATTGTGTAAATAAATATAATATTTTTATTATTTCAAACTACGCTCATAAGACAAGGCTATCAATACGTTTACATATCGCAGTAATACTTCAAGTCAATTCAAAAAAAAATAAATATTCTTATATATATATATTTTCAAAAGCTTAAATACCATAAATATTGGTAGATAGTGGGTGCTACAGTTGTGTGTATTTTCATTCTATTTTAATTCCAAAAGTACAAATTTTGTAAATCCATTATCTCACGTACATAGTGTAAAATAATATAATTTAATGATTCAACCAATTTTTTCCGTAAAAGTAAAAAGTGCGAATTTGGAAAAATCTTTTTATTTTGCGAGTCTATGCAGTCAGAGGAATGTATACACCTAATTCCATAATTCTAGCTGCGGCCATTTGGTTGGTACCATTTTTCTTATTTTACCCTCTTGAGAGCACGACTTTCTAAAATCTAAAATTCGAATTTCATCATTCTAGTAAGTCGTTTAGTTGGCAATCATTTTATCCCTCTTTACCATTGTATCCCTTGAAAGTACGAATTTGGAAAAAACCTTTTATTTTTCAAGTCTACTTAGTCAAAGTAATGTATACTACGAATTCCACGACTCTAGCTGCGGTTATTCGGTTGGTACTATTTTTATCCCCTTTTTCTATTGTGACCCCAAAAAGTACGAATTTCGAAAAATCCGTTTATTTTCCGTGTCTACGCAATCAGAGGAATGTATACACCGAATTTCATTATTCTAGGTGCAGCCGTTTGGATGGTACCATTTTTATTCCTCTATTCCCATTTCATCCCTTAAAAGTACGAATTTTGATAAAATACTTTTACATTATGTATCTACTCATCTAGATGAATGTACACACCGAATTTCATTTTCTAGCTGTTGTCGTTTGATATGTACCATTTGCATCCCTTTTTGTCCCATTTCACCCCCTACGACGAAAAACCACTTTATGGTGCACGTTTTTGTTATAGGAGGAATACGCATATCCAATATCAAGTACAAGCAGACATATTGAAAAAAATGTGCTTAAATACTCCAAAATATTATGGGTATTTTTAGTGCTTGTGAGGGAAAATTTTTCCATTTGTGCCTATTTCGCCCAGTTTCAATCCCAACCGATCTACGACTATAAGACGTATTTATGTAAAATTTGGACGTCCTAGCTCCTTTAGATGCTAGCGTGCTTTCAACAGACGGACATGGCTAGATCGTCTTAGAATTTTATGACGATCTAGAATATCGAGCCCTTAGCGCGGAATTATCGCAAGCGACATTTTCTGAAAATATTTTTTATTGTTGTATTTAAAATTGTATGGGCTGATACATAAATAAAAATTGTCAAAATTGTTAACGTTTATATAACAAATGAGGCTAAGATTTTATCGTAAGTCGCTGCTCACATTTTCAAAGAAAGCAATTTTATCGTAAGCGATAGTTTATGAATTTAGGCAAAAATTGTCAGATAATGTAAGAGATATTTATAAATATTTTATTTTTTTATATTAATTTTTTATACCCTCGGCCTTTGACAGAGCAACCTCTTTCAAAAAATACAAGTTTGATTTTGAAATATTTGATGAAAAGGTGAAAGTGTAATATTAAATTTAAATACTAAATTGAAGTGAAGATATCAATAAATCTATTCTAATGCCAACAGATTTTCAGAAAAAAATAAGAATAAAAAGATAGGACATTTTGTCGAAATTGTTTTCAACAAAAAAATTAACTTACATTACACAAGTTGTTTTGTGAAAATTGTTTTAAACAAAAACGTGACTCATATTTTGCGCTTATCTCAAGACAAGTTTTTTGTTAAAATTGAACTAATAAAAATAGTCGAAATAGGTTATTTTAAAAAATATTATTATATTTAATGTAACATAAATACTTGAATTCAATTAGACAATATTATATTTTTGTAGGGAAAACAAATTTTAAGTTTAACAAAAAAGTATTCAAAAGGAAGGAAATAAAAACTCTAACTCAACACATTTTAAAAGCATAATTATATTATTGAATACCTTCATCTTCGTCAAGGTCTGGGTGATCTTCAATGGGGATATCACCTTCCGCCTTAATATTGTGATAACAACTGTGGTAATTTGTACCAATTAATGACAGCATATCTAATAAATCTTTCATTTTATTTTGTGATACAGACAAAGGGGAATTGTAGCTCCTGGCTTGCTTTTTTCGTATCTCAGCCATCGAACGGTTTTCCACTCAAACTTCATAAAATCAGAAGATTAAAAAAATAATATTGTGTTGAAAAGAATGTAGGTATTTATAATTATACCTGAAATGCTATGCGACCTATATATTTGTCCTTTAGTAGTGCACGGAAATCGGATAAATCCTCTTGTCTTAATTCATGAACAATATAACTTTTATTGGTCGCCGATATTAAGTTTGCCCAATCGTGCGAATGTTCAATAGATCCGAATGTTCAAATGTGAGTTGTATTTGACCTATATTTGACCTAGCTTATTCCTTTTAAATCACAGTGGTGCCAGATGATAAGAAATGACTATGGTACCAGATGATTAAACATGGCAATGGTGCCGAATAATAAAAACGACAAACACCTGAAATTGTTTAACTGAAAATGTAGCAGAATAGTTAAAAAAATATAAAATAAACAGCTGTATTTGTGATTTGTTATTTGGCAAAAATGCAGTTGTTCGGAAGATTTTTGACACATTTTATTGGAAAATATGATTTAAAAGAAAGAGAAAAACTACTAGTTTTTTTGTGCGGAAAATATGATACACATGAGCCGTCTTGCAATTTATGTTCATACAAATAACTAATGGAGTCTTATTTTGTTGTCGCTAGCAATGATTTACATGCCAATTGCTGCCTTTGTGTTTCTTAAACGTGGTGTTGGCTGCCAAATTTATACCACACATGAACTCCAAAACAACTTCTTTTGATCAAAATATTTATTTTAAAGTCTACAATAACACTTCTTTGGAAACAATATTTTACTTTTTATCAGTTTTTGTTTTCACATAAGAACTACTTTCCATACAAGTCGTTTAGTCAAAATTAATGTTCTCTATAAACCATTTAAAAATTTATCTTGCCTCAAGCAAGTTACATATATTCTAAATTTCAGTTTTGATAAAACAACTTCTTTGAAAAATGTATATATGCAAAAAATATTAAATACAATTTAGATGTTTTGTCAAAAGGATATAACAATTTTATTTCTTGCATTTTAGAAAATTTTTAAACTCTTTCAGATAAGATATTTTATCAAATATTTTTTCCAAATATAATGAAAGAAGTTGAAGTTGTACTGTACTGAACCAAATGGCGTATAAATGCAAGGATTACACCAAAACACACTGGTCCGAAATCCATTTTTTATGGCATAAAGTCGAAAAATAAAGATACAAGCTTGTAACTTTGCACATTTGCTAGACAAAACACACTTAAAAAATGAAAAATTAAATTGGGCCGATCGGACCACGCCCACTACAACCTCCCATATAAACTCAATATATAACCGACATAATTATCACCCTGTATTAGTACAGGGTGACCAAAAACTAAATTTTAAGAAAGCTTAAAATAATGAAACTCATTTAGCTTTGACGAACAATGTTTTTCTGAACATTATTACAAGAGCAAAATATAGCATACAAATATTCTACTTGCCACTGCAATTTTAATAATTATTTCAGGAAATAATATCAAATGTCTACATGTGTACAGAAAAGTGAATGACGTTATATACCATTTTAAAGGTACTTACAATACCTTTAAAATGAGGTGTTGATGGGTCTCATAAAAAAATCTGATTCAGAGTTATGATCTAAAATATGTACTATGGCTAATCAAAATTGTGCTAAAATAAAGTGGCAATTGTACAAGTTTGCCGAAAAATGCTGAAGAGATACTATTTCTACCATAGACTACACACTCAGACGAGCACTTTCACATTTACACTTTGAGTCAAGTTGAGTAATACATATATCTTTTGGCCCACGACATTTATTGGTTATGCTCACTACGAATCACAAAATTACAACGCTTAAGACAACTGACAAGACTACAGTAATCACAGAACGTTAAATATATTTTTCAACTACTTACGCCGGCCATCATTTTCAATAATATAGTCACTTCATTATATTCTTTTTACGCCTTAATTTTAAGTATTTTGTATAAATGCTTTATACTTGAATTAATCCCACTTGTTTCAACTGCAAACTTTAAATGCCTCTCAGACTTGCAGTGTTGCCACCTAGTTTTCTCGAATACATATTCTTCGTAGTTTGGAGTGTTGCCATTAAGAAAATATATACACATTTAACAATTTCCGATTTAAATTTTTTGAATTTCTGCCAAAAAATATGGATTTGGGACCATAGTGCAAAAGAAGCGTCTTATAATTGGGAAATTCCGCTTTATTCGTCATATAGCAATTACATGGAAATATTTATATTTGAAAAATTCCAACGAAATCGATGAGAAGAAATGCTTCACATAGTTTCAAACTCTTTCAACAATATTGTCAATAAACCCAATATTTTGTTAATTATATTAATTAATGTATAGGGAATATTCGTATTAGGTTTCGGCCGTATCATGTATTCGTCTTCGGCCTGAAATCTCCGTTTCGGTCGGGCTCTATTTTAATTGTTTTTATTTTATTTTGAAATTTACTAAGCCGAACTTTATGTAAATTTCGACAAGCTTTCATTTGTTTCTATTTGGTGGTCGTTGGCTATTTTGGCTGTTGACCTTTAAAACCAGTTTGACCTATTTCGATATATTTTACATTTTTTACATGCCTAATTATGTTTTACATTTCACATATGCAAGAAAGCCGAATGGCTTTGTCATTTAGTTAATTCAGTTTGTTTAGTTAGTTAAGACCTAAAGAAAATAACCACCACTGCACTCTCCTTCTTCCTCGTACTAATTGCCAATCAGGAGTCTGGGGTTTTCGGGATCGCTAAAAGGACAACTGTAAGTAGCATCTTCGATAGGTTTCTCGGTTCAACACAATGTATAGCCCTCCCCCCTCAATCTGCAGGCTGATCGCATTCACAGTTTTTGTTACTCCAGTGAAACGCACACCCTGCTCACCGCAGATGGTTATTATCTGACCATCTTCCGCATAAAGACTCCAGTGACAGCGGACAATGAGACAGCATCCAGACCAGTGGTGCTTATGATGCATGGCTTGATTAGCTCCTCAGACGGTTGGGTCATCGCTGGACCGTCAGATGCTTTGGCCTTTAATTTGGCGGACGTTGGCTACGATGTTTGGCTGGGCAATGCACGAGGCACACCCTACGGCAGTCGTCATGTGTCCATGTCGCCCAATGACAGCAAATTTTGGCGTTTTTCCTGGCACGAAATCGGTACGCTGAACTTACCCGCCACCATGGACTATATACTCCACGAAACGGGACAATCGTCCCTCCACTATGTCGGCCACTCTCAAGGCACTGCCATAATGTTCGTGCTGCTCTCCACACAACCCCGCTATAATGAAAAACTGATAACTGGTCATATGCTGGCGCCCATAGGCTACATGAAAAATGTCCGTTCTAAGCTGATTCGTTACATGTCGTCGATCTTGGGTAACTATTCATGGCTAGATCCTCTAGTCGGCGATACGGCGTTTCTACAGCAACCTTTCTTTCGCACGGTTTTACGTGTGGATGACTGTAGCAGTCCTGCGGCCAGTCCATCCATGTGTGCCTTTGTACTCTTCGCCATTGGTGGCGGTTATTCGTCCTACTTAAATATAGTATGAATTGAATTACTCTAATCCATTTACAAATTAAAATACGTTCTTTGCTTGTAGTCCCTACTGCCGAATATCTCTCAGACACACCCGGCAAGTTGTTCCACCCATCAGGCCATACATTTGAGTCAGCTACATAAGTCGGGCCATTTTCGTCAATATGATTTCGGCCCGGAGGACAATGCCAAGCGCTATAACTCGACTTCACCACCCGACTACAATGTGGCAAACATAAAGCCTCGATTTCCTTTGCATTTTTACTATAGCAATTATGATGAGCTATCCTCAAAAGCAAATGTCGAGAAGTTGAGTGACATTTTGGGTAAGAACAGCGTAAATCATTTTATTGATTTGAAAAACTTTGCTCATATCGATTTCTTGTGGTCCTCAAATGTGCGAGACGTTATCAATCGAGTTGTGCTAAAGGCCATGAATAAAGCGGAGATGTTGTTGAGCCAGAATAAGAGATAATATAAAAATATATTAAAATTCCGTCGAAGGTACCTTTGGGTGTGAGTATAAGTCCTCTATTGATTCCCCAAACTGTCCCCATCATTCCGCGGAAACGAAGCAACAATATCACCCCCATCTACACAGTTTATGATGGATTAAAAACCAGGATTACTGTTTATGAACCGTTTTGCAGACTTATAGTCTGTTTTTATAAGAATTTGAAAATATATATTTTGTTATTGATTAATTTTAAAATAAAAAGTATAATTCATGTTATTAGCATTAAATAAAATACGGACGTTTTTCTCGGCATCGCTTTTAGAAAACTTTGTACACAGATTGCATCACTAGGGGAGAGAAAAATGTGAATTAAAACCATCTTAGATGACTATGGATCGGTTAAGTAAACAAAACACATTCACCCATATCGCGAATATAAATAAAAATAAAAATAAAAATAAAAATAAAAATAAAAATAAAAATAAAAATAAAAATAAAAATAAAAATAAAAATAAAAATAAAAATAAAAATAAAAATAAAAATAAAAATAAAAATAAAAATAAAAATAAAAATAAAAATAAAAATAAAAATAAAAATAAAAATAAAAATAAAAATAAAAATAAAAATAAAAATAAAAATAAAAATAAAAATAAAAATAAAAATAAAAATAAAAATAAAAATAAAAATAAAAATAAAAATAAAAATAAAAATAAAAATAAAAATAAAAATAAAAATAAAAATAAAAATAAAAATAAAAATAAAAATAAAAATAAAAATAAAAATAAAAATAAAAATAAAAATAAAAATAAAAATAAAAATAAAAATAAAAATAAAAATAAAAATAAAAATAAAAATAAAAATAAAAATAAAAATAAAAATAAAAATAAAAATAAAAATAAAAATAAAAATAAAAATAAAAATAAAAATAAAAATAAAAATAAAAATAAAAATAAAAATAAAAATAAAAATAAAAATAAAAATAAAAATAAAAATAAAAATAAAAATAAAAATAAAAATAAAAATAAAAATAAAAATAAAAATAAAAATAAAAATAAAAATAAAAATAAAAATAAAAATAAAAATAAAAATAAAAATAAAAATAAAAATAAAAATAAAAATAAAAATAAAAATAAAAATAAAAATAAAAATAAAAATAAAAATAAAAATAAAAATAAAAATAAAAATAAAAATAAAAATAAAAATAAAAATAAAAATAAAAATAAAAATAAAAATAAAAATAAAAATAAAAATAAAAATAAAAATAAAAATAAAAATAAAAATAAAAATAAAAATAAAAATAAAAATAAAAATAAAAATAAAAATAAAAATAAAAATAAAAATAAAAATAAAAATAAAAATAAAAATAAAAATAAAAATAACAAGTAAGAAGGCGTTAAGTTCGGCCGGGCCGAATCTTATATACCCTCCACCACGGAGTGCATTCCACAGTATTACCAGCAGATTAGAAGTACAGAACCAAATTACGAAAATTGTGATATTTTTATGCACATTACTATATATGTTTACTATTTCAAACTATAATGTATATATAAATAAAATGCAGAAATTGTGAAAGTGAACATGACTAAATATTACGCGATTGTCAGTCGCCATTAGAAAGAAGCATTTTCAGATACAGGCAAAGTGATAAGAAAAGTATAAATTTTAAAGACATTCTCAAATGTGCAAATTTCGAAAAAAACCCTTTTTCGAGTCTTCATAGTCAGAATGTATACACCGAATTTCATGATTTCAACTTCAGCGGTTTGGTAGGTCCCATTTTTATCCCTCTTTATACACTCCACGAGAGTATTATGGCTTTGTGCATTTGTTTGTAACACCCAAAAGGAAGCGGGATAGACCCATTGTTAAGTATACCGATCGACTTAGAATCACTTTCTGAGTCGATTTAGCAATGTCCGTCTGTCCGTCTGTCTGTCTGTCTGTCCGTCTGCCTGTCTGTCCGTCTGTCTGTCCATCTATTGTTGTAATCAAACTACAGGTCGCAATTATAGTCCGATCTTAAAAAAAATTGGCACAAGTAAGTTTTGTGGATCAAGGACGAACGCTATTTAATTTGGAGCAAATCGGTTCAGATTTAAATATAGCCCCCATACAAATGTCGCTCCCGATGTAACATTTTCCGCTGTAGAAACTACATATTGTACCCGATTTGCTTTAAATTTTGCACAACATCTTATAATCCAACTAGAAACACCTATGCAGAAAGGGGGCAAGATCGGTTCAGATTTATATATAGCCCCCATACAAATGTCGCTCCCGATTTGACATTTTCCGCTCTAGAAACCACATATTGTATCCGATTTTCTTTAAATTAGGCACAACATCTTATAATCCAACTAAAAATACCTATGCAAAAATTGGGTAAGATCGGTTCAGATTTAGATATAGCTCCCATACAAATGTCGCTCCCGATTTGACATTTTTCGCTCTAGAAACCACATATTGTACCCGATTTTCTTTGAATTTGGGACAACATCTTATAATCCAACTAGAAACACCTATGCAGAAAGTGGGTAAGATCGGTTCAGATTTAGATATAGCCCCCATACAAATGTCGCTCCCGATCCCGATTTGACATTTTCCGCTCTAGAAACCACATATTATACCCGATTTTCTTTAAATTTGGCACAACATCTTATAATCCAACTAGAAACACCTATGCTGAAAGTGGGCAAGATCGGTTCAGATTTAGATATAGCCCACATACAAATGTCGCTCCCGATTTGACATTTTCCGCTCTAGAAACCACATATTGTATCCAATTTTCTTTAAATTTGGCACAACATCTTATAATCCAACTAGAAACACCTATGCAAAAATTCGGTAAGATCGGTTCAGATTTAGATATAGCCCCCAAACAAATGTAGCTCCCGATTTGACTTTTGCCGCTTTAGAAACCACATATTGTACTCGATTTTCTTTAAATTTGGCACAACAGCTTATAATCCAAGTAAAAAACCTATTGTGAAAGTGGCTAAGATCGGTACAGATTTAGATATAGCGCAAATACAAATGTTGCTCCCAAATGTATAACCGATTTTGGCCAAACTATACATATTATATTTCACCTATATTGTTCCAGATTTCAATATACCCCCATACAAATGTCCTTTCCGATTTAACATTTTTTGTCAAACTTTTTCACCGAATTAAATTGTATTCGGATAGAAAGTGGAGTGTATCATAGTGTCGGCCCCGCCCGACTTTAGCCTTTCCTTACTTGTTTTAATTATAAACCTTAAAAGTACAAATTTCGAAAAATCCCACTATTTTACGTGTCTATGCAATTAGAGGGATGTACACACCGAATTTCATGATTCTAGCTGTTGTAGTATCATTGGTACCATATTTTATCCCTTTTTGTCCCATTTCGCCCGCTAAAACTTTTATTTTCTTTGTGATGCTTCCAAGCTACAAGAGGAATGTCCGCAACAAATTTTAACTGTATGAAAATAAGCCAAGCTACCAATATTTGTATACTATATACATCCTATTTCAGAAATTAAACTTGGGAGAATATTTAAAAATGGAACGCTATACAATTGCGCAATTGCGCTTGGAATTTGCTAGACCACTTTTAAATCTCGTTGATCAAAATGAAAATTTTTTGTCAAATTTAATGATCACCGACGAAGCGCATTTTCACTTGAACGGTTTCGTAAATAAACAAAACAACAGATTTTAGGGATCCCAAAAATCTTCATCAGAAATCTTTACAACTAAAGGACAACATTCAAGAAAAAATTGATCGTATACCACAAGAAACACTCAACAAAGTTATGGAAAATGCCATAAAACGAGCACATTTTTGCGTTAGAGAAAACGGTTCTCATTTAACTGATATTATTTTTCATAATTAATGTAAAAAAATAACATAAAATAAACTTTCTTTTTATCATAATTTTTTTTGTTTTTTTTTTCATTCCATTCAATAGTTATTTAAAAAACAAATCATATAGTTACTTTAGCCGCACCCTGTATATAATGGATATAATACTTCAATTCATAAAGTAAATATAAGGGAGCAATCATAAATGCCCTAAATATTGGGGGATAGAGAGTGTATTTTCAGCTACAGTCGATAGGTTGATTGTATTTCCATCCTATTTTAATTTCAAAAGTATAAATTTTGAAAATACCTTAACTCTCACGTACGCAGTATAAGACAACTTCATGATTCTACCATTTTTGTCGTAAAAACAACAAAATAAAGTACGAATTTGGAAAAAAAATATTTTATGTGGCTGTGCAGTCAGAGGAATGTATACCCCGAATTCCATGATTCTATCAGCGGTCATTTTGTTGGTACCATTTTTATCCCCTTTTTCCAATTTTGCCCCCTCAAGAGTACGACTATCTAAAATCTCTTTATTTTACGTATCTACACAATTAGAGGGATGTACACACTGAATTTCATCATTCTAGCTGTATTCGTTTAGTTGGTACTATTTTTATCCCCTGTAGCCATTGTATCCCTTGAAAGTACGAATTTGGAAAAAACGTTTTATTTTTCGTGTCTACGCAGTCAGAGGAATGTATACTCCGAATTTCATGATTCTATCTGCTGTCATTTGGTAGGTACTATTTTTATCCCCTTTTTCCATTTGAACCCCAAAAAGTACGAATTTTGGAAAGTTCTTTTATTTTACGTGTCTACGCAATCAGAGGAATGTATATATCGAATTTCACTATTCTAGGTGCAGCCGTTAGGTTGGTACTATTTTTATCCCTTTAGCCCCATTTAACCCCTTAAAAGTACGAATTTAGAAAAAATACTTTTATATTATTTATCTACTCTATTAGAGGAATGTACACGCCAAATTTCGTGTTTCTATCTGTTGTCGTTTGATAGGTACCATTTTTATCCCTTTTTGTCCCATTTCGCCCCCTACAAATAAAAATCACTCTATGGTGCCCTTTTATGCTATAAAGGGAATGCGCATTGCAAATATCAAGTAAATACAAGCTAATATGTTCAAAAAACATGCTGAAATACTCTAAATATTAGGGGTATTTTCAGTCCTTGTGAGGGAAAAATTTTTCCCTCTGGGCCGATTTCGTCCACTTTCAATCCCAACCGATCTACAACCATAAGACACATTTAGGAAAAATTTGAACCTCCTAGCTCGTTTCGTTCGGCCGCTATCGTGCTTTCAACAGACAGACAGACAGACAGACAGACGGACAGACGGACAGACGGACAGACGGACATGGCTATATCGTCTTAGAATTTTACCACGACCCAGAATATATATACTTTATAGGGTCTCCGATGAATATTTCAAGGTGTTACAAACGGAATGACAAAGTGAATATACCCCCATCCTGGAGGTGGAGGGTATAAAAATAAAAATAAAAATAAAAATAAAAATAAAAATAAAAATAAAAATAAAAATAAAAATAAAAATAAAAATAAAAATAAAAATAAAAATAAAAATAAAAATAAAAATAAAAATAAAAATAAAAATAAAAATAAAAATAAAAATAAAAATAAAAATAAAAATAAAAATAAAAATAAAAATAAAAATAAAAATAAAAATAAAAATAAAAATAAAAATAAAAATAAAAATAAAAATAAAAATAAAAATAAAAATAAAAATAAAAATAAAAATAAAAATAAAAATAAAAATAAAAATAAAAATAAAAATAAAAATAAAAATAAAAATAAAAATAAAAATAAAAATAAAAATAAAAATAAAAATAAAAATAAAAATAAAAATAAAAATAAAAATAAAAATAAAAATAAAAATAAAAATAAAAATAAAAATAAAAATAAAAATAAAAATAAAAATAAAAATAAAAATAAAAATAAAAATAAAAATAAAAATAAAAATAAAAATAAAAATAAAAATAAAAATAAAAATAAAAATAAAAATAAAAATAAAAATAAAAATAAAAATAAAAATAAAAATAAAAATAAAAATAAAAATAAAAATAAAAATAAAAATAAAAATAAAAATAAAAATAAAAATAAAAATAAAAATAAAAATAAAAATAAAAATAAAAATAAAAATAAAAATAAAAATAAAAATAAAAATAAAAATAAAAATAAAAATAAAAATAAAAATAAAAATAAAAATAAAAATAAAAATAAAAATAAAAATAAAAATAAAAATAAAAATAAAAATAAAAATAAAAATAAAAATAAAAATAAAAATAAAAATAAAAATAAAAATAAAAATAAAAATAAAAATAAAAATAAAAATAAAAATAAAAATAAAAATAAAAATAAAAATAAAAATAAAAATAAAAATAAAAATAAAAATATAAGACGATCTAGCCATGGCCGTCTGTTGAAAGCACGAAAGGATCTAGGACGCCCAAATTTTCCATAAATGCGTCTTATAAAGGGTGATTTTTTAAGAGCTTGATAACTTTTTTTTTTAAAAAAACGCATAAAATTTGCAAAATCTCATCGGTTCTTTATTTGAAACGTTAGATTGGTCCATGACATTTACTTTTTGAAGATAATTTCATTTAAATGTTGACCGCGGCTGCGTCTTAGGTGGTCCATCCGCTTAGTCCAATTTTGGCATTTCCACGTTTTTGAGTAACAGAGACCCAATTGGTGCGAACGGCGACGAATCGAAAATTGGTGGTCATCATTAACACTGGCCGATACAGCTGCGATATTTTCTTCAGTTCGCACTCTACGTAAGCGTGTTGGTGGTTTAATGTCCAACAATGTAAATTTGGTGCGAAATTTAGTCACAATAGCCCGAATAGCCGCTTCAGTGGGTCGATTAAACTGACCATAAAATGGAAGCACGCAATGAACTTTCTTAACAGAGCACGCATTTTGATAATAAAATTCAATAATTTGCAAGCGTTGTTCGTTTGTAAGACGATTCCTGATGAAATGTCAAAGCATACTGAGCATCTTTCTCTTTGACACCATGTCTGAAATCCCACGTGATCTGTCAAATACTAATGCATGAAAATCCTAACCTCAAAAAAATCACTCTTTAGTTGTAGATCGGTTGGAATTGTAACTGGGCGAAATCGGTCCAGAGAGAAAAAAGGTCAACAATACACAAAAGAGAAAAAATTTCCCTCACAAGTACTGAAAATACCCATAATAACCCCTAATATTTTAGAGTATTTAAGCAGGTTTTTTTAAATATGCCTGTTTGTACGTATTGGGTATACGGGTACATTCCTCTAATTGAGTAGATACATAATATAAAAGTATTTTTCCAAATTCATACTTTTAAGGGTTAAAATGGGAATAGAGGGATAAAAATGGTGAAACAAAGAAATCGTAGAGATTTTTTACGTTTTTCAGATTTTGAAAATTGAAAAAACGTTATTTTTTTTTTGATTTTGTCGAACTGTTTCTCTCTCACTCATTTTAATAGATTTTGCACTCAATTTTTTATACCCTCCACCTCTAGGATGGGGTATATTCTTTGTCATTCCGTTTGTAACACCTTAAAATACTCATCGGAGACCCCGTAAAGTATATATATTCTGGGTCGTGGTAAAATTCTAAGACGATATAGCCATGTCCGTCTGTCTGTTGAAAGCACGATAACGGCCGAACGAATTGAGCTAGGATGTTCAAATTTCCCCTAAATGTCTTATGGTTGCAGATCGGTTAGGATTGAAAGTGGGCGAAATCGGCCCAGAGGGAAAAAATTTTTCCTCGCAAGAACTGAAAATACCCCTAATATTTAGAGTATTTCAGCATGTGTTTTGAACATATTAGCTTGTATTCACTTGATATTTGCAATTTGCAATCCCTTTATAACATAAAAGGGAACGATAGAGTGATTTTTATTTGTAGTGGGCGAAATGGGACAAAAAGGGATAAAAATGGTACCTATCAAACGACAACAGATAGAAACACGAAATTTGGCGTGTACATTCCTCTAATAGAGTAGATACATAATATAAAAGTATTTTTTCTAAATTTAGGGGTTAAATGGGGATGGAGGGATAAAAATAGCACCAACCAAACGGCTGCACCTAGAATAATGCAATTCGGCGTATATATTCCTCTGATTGCGTAGACACAAAAAAATTTTTTTTCCAAATTCGTACTTTCAAGGGATTCGATGGGAAGAGATAAAAATGGTACCAACTAAACGGCTTCAGCTAGAATGATGAAATTTTCGAAAGTCGTACTTTTAAGGAGTAAAATGCGAAAAAGGGGATAAAAATGGTACCAACAAAATGGCCGCACATATTATCTTGGAATTCGGAGTATACATTCCTCTGAGTACATAGCCACGTAAAAAATCCAAATTCGTACTTTATTTTGTTACTTTCTAAAGTAACAAAATTTATACTTTTGAAATTAAAATAGGATGGAAATACAACCAACAAAACCACTGTAGCTGAAAATACACTCTCTGTCCCCCAATATTTAGAATATTTGTGATTGTTGCCTTATATTTACTTTATGAATTGAAGTATTATTTCCATTATATATATACATAGTAATAAAATATAATAGCCTTGGGATAAAAATGGGACCTTCCGAACCGCTGAAGTTGATATCATGAAATTCGGTGTATATATTCGGTGTACTGACTATGAAGACTCGAAACAAAAAGTTTTTTTCGAAATTTGTACATTTGGGCGGATAATAGGGATATCTTTAAAATTTGCACTTTTCTTATCAAAATAATACAGTCAGTTTGTCTGTATATGAAAATGCTTCTCCCTAATGGCGACTGACAATCGCCTAATATTTAGGCATGTTTATTTTCACAATTACAGCATTGTTGTAGATTTTAAACAGTGCGCATATGTATACATTATAGTTTGAAATAGTAAATAAATATAGTAATGTCCATACAAATATCACAATTTTCGTAATATCGTAATTGGCTATGTAAAGTCGACATCCTTTAATCTGCTGGAAATACTGTGGAATGCACACCGTGGTGGAGGGTATGTAAGATTCGGCCCGGCCTAACTTAACGCCTTCTGACTTGTTTTTATTTGAAATTGTGGTTTCTTAGCTTTATTATGACGCCAAAACTATGTTTGTGTCAAAATATCCTTTTTGAACAAATGCCTGACTTTGGACCAACACAACTTTTTTCCCTCAAAAGCCTTTAACCAGAATATATACATATTTGGAAAGGTTGAAGGGTTACCCGTTTTTGTAGGGCAACTTTTGCTTGCACGAAATTACACCCTTTGGAAGATAGGATACATTTAGTGCAAAAAGTCAGATTTTTTATTTCCAAAACGCAATTTAGTCGTTTTCGTCTCATTAACTTGTGAAAAGTAGGTAAGCAGATAAAAAGATGAAATTTCCTTTATTCTCACGCTAAATTTTAGAACAATCGAAGTTCATTTGTCGGAAATATGCCCAAAAAAAAGAAACAAAATAATAATACTAAATGAAGTGTTATTAGGGGTTTTTCGGCATAGTCATAGCTCAAATATATATATATTGCTAATATCTCAAAATAATCCTTGGGTCCTTGTGTAATTTTGGTTTTTTACAGAACTCAAAAATTTCTACTACACCATTTTCAATTGTAATTCAAAAGACATCACTTGAAATTAAAAAATATCAATTGAAATTCAAAAATTCCATTTGTAATTAAAAAATTATTCCATTTGCAATTCAAAAAGGGTAAACAAAATTATTTAAGCAAAATATACATTATGTTGGGTAGCATTTACTTATTTCTGTAAATTTTAATAATCTGCTGTTTAGAAAACCCCCCATTTAGATTGATAGATAGACGGACATGGCGTTTCATTGAGAAATTTGTTTCGATTTTAGAATACACACCCAGAAAAAGTGATGTTATAGAGATGACTTTAAATTAACAGATTCATAATTATCTTTAATTATTTCATTTAATAACAAGAACCATGGAAATAATTATGATTACAAACAATAAGTGATTATTCCGTGTCTTCCTCACGGATATTCGGTATCAGTTATATTTTGATATTTGATACAGGTTCTATAATCACTTTGAGTGTACGAAATACAGAGGATTTTGCCACGTACCTCCCACGCAAATCACTCTAACCTATTTAAATTTAAAGATTTTATAACCGACGACGACGGAATACTCTGAAATTTGATCTTTGGTAATGTTTTCATAGACGTTATATACACCTGCAATATGAGCGACATTGCAAGACCTCTCACACAAATTGGCATAAGCTTTGGTTAAAATAAAACTGATCAGTAACAATTTAATATTGGAAATGGTTTTACAATCACTTTATACCTGTAAAATAGTTATGATTTGTTGTACCTCCCACACAAATAATCTGACCCTAAGTAAAATGCAAGTCCTTATAAATTATATGCAGATGCTCCCTGAGCTGGTGAAGGTTTATAAACAATATATGAAATTACCGACATTTTACATCGTTATAATTATTAGTTGCTTATCATTTTATTAAATCTGTTTTCAAAACTGCAGAATATCCAAATTTGCAGAAAAATAAATGCTACCCCACCTAATGTATATGTTTTTAATTAATTTTGTTTACATTTTTGAATTTCAAATGGAATCTTTTGAATTTCAAATGGAATAATTTTTGAATTTCAAATGAAAACTTTAGAATTTCAAATGGTGTATTTTGAATTACAAACGACGAGTTTTGAATTTCAAATGACACCTTTGGAATTTCAAATGGTGTCTTTTGAATTACAAATGACGAGTTTTGAATTTCAAATGATATTTTTTGAATTTCAATTGATATTTTTTGAATTTCAATTGATATTTTTTGAATTTCAAATGGTGTCTTTTGAAATACACTTGAAAATGGTGTAGAACAAAAGTAATTGAATTTTGGCCGATGGATTTTGATTCTGAACCACTGTGCAACGATATTTAGTTTTATTTGTATATAGCCTTGTTAATCTCCAATGAAAGAAGTGTAAAATTGTCGCACGTTGTTATGAACAAATACATAAAAATATACTAAAAAACATAAAAACAAAAATTTTAATTTTCTTAAAAATCGAAAGATATTAAAAGTTGTCAGCTTTGGGTTAATTTTTAAAATATGTATTAATATCTCAAAAAATCCATAGGTCCTACTTTCTGCTTTCACTTTTTCACAGAACTCAAAAATGATTTCTACAACAAAAGCTATTTAATTTTGGCCGATCGATTCTTAACCACTGTCCGTGAGACACTGAGTAATTAATATCCGTACGGAACTGAACTAATTTTTTGCAATTTACCGCAGAATGATGTAAATTTAGACAAACTTTATTTTTTCTCAATTAATTGCGCTTTTAAACCGGCTTGACCTTCTCCGTGTAGTCCTTTTTAGTGAATAAAATTAAACACAACCATTTGATTTTGAATTTTTGTATTTGACTATTCAGTTTTGAACTCTAAACTAAAACAGGCACGTGTGCAAGTGCTGGGAGCGTGCACATGTCAAAAAATATGACACTCCCACATCATCTCAATCATCGAGCAAAACAAACGCATTCCGGCACGCTGTGTTCGACTAAGTAAGGCGAGCACATTCCAGAATCGGTTTTATTTTTTTATTTCTTTGGAATATAAATAAAGTCCAGAATCATTGTCATTTTATTAGTAGTTCTCGATTAGTCCAGACACAGCTTAGACAATGGCAGCCATTTTAATCGGCTTACTATTCGCAGTCATTATAAATCTGAACAGTGGGGTTGCTGCGGACGCCCCATGGACCACGGTAAGTAGCCGCCCTTGACTTTTCATGTGTCAAATTGTATGCTTCTCTGTTCTGTTCTGTGCAGGCTGATTACATATACAATTTCGGTTACTCCAATGAGACGCACGCCCTGCTCACCGAAGATGGCTATTTTCTGACCATATTCCGCATAAAGGCTACAACTACTTCGGGCAATGAGAGAGCATCCCGACCAGTTGTGCTCCTCATGCACGGCTTGGTTAGCTCTTCGGACTGTTGGGTCCTCAATGGCCCTTCGGATGCTTTGGCCTTTAATTTGGCGGACGCTGGCTACGATGTGTGGCTGGGCAATGCTCGAGGCAACACCTATAGCAATGGTCATGAGTCCATGTCGCCCAGCGAGAGCAAATTTTGGCGTTTTTCATGGCACGAAATCGGTGCCTTGGACTTACCCGCCACCATAGACTATATACTCCAGGAAACCGGGCAATCGTCGCTCCACTATGTGGGCCACTCTCAAGGCACCACCTCCTTCTTTGTGCTGCTGTCCACCCAGCCGGAGTACAACCGTAAACTGAGAACAAGTCATATGTTGGCGCCAATAGCCTACACTGAACATGCCAGCTTTAAGTTGCTGAGTATAATGGCGCTGATCTACAATGCAAATTCATTGCTAAATTCTAAAATCGGTGATACGGCATTTATGCAGCAAAAATTTATCCGTTCGATGGCGGATGAATGCGCCAAATCTTTGTTTGTAGACTCTCCTGCCGGACATCTTCTCTACACACCCGGCAAGTTGTTCCACCCATCAGGCCCTGCATTACGTGCAACTGCGTAAGTCGGGCCGCTTTTGCCAATATGATTTCGGCAGGGATGGCAATGCCAACCGCTATAACGCGCCCTCACCGCCCGACTACGATGTGTCGAACATACAGCCTCAATTTCCTGTGCAATTTTACTACAGCGCGTATGATGAGTTTGCTTCGATTACTGATGTCGAAAAATTATGTGACCTTTTGGGTCAGAATTGCGAAAAAAATTTTATCCAATTGGAAAACTTTGCTCATATTGATTTCCTGTGGTCCTACCATGTTAAGGAGGATATCAATCAACTTGTGCTGGCGACAATGAAAGAAGCGGAAGACTCCTTTGGGCAGGCCCGTGTGCAGGATTTGGCCCTGGGCGGGGTTTTAAATACACTCAGAAAAATATTTACTAAATTCCAGTAAAAATGTACTTAAATCAAGGAAATTGGTATCTGTTTGGCACCCAGTATGCCTTTACTCAATATAAGTTTATTTTTTACTTGAATGTAGGTAGTACGTTCGTACTCGAATCAAGTAAAATTTATTTAAAATGAGTTTTATTTACTCATTTTAACTACAGATGTGCTTAGATTTAGTACATTTCTCAGACTCAATTTTATCAACTTCAATGTCTCGATGAATATTCAACAAAGCCAACTATTCACTCATAGTAGAACGTAAGTAATTTTTCAGGCGACGCAATGTTGAAAATGACCGTTCATTAGTTGATGTTGTTACTGGTAATACAGCCATAACAAGCAAGATTTTTTGCAGACATCAATAGCTTCGAGCGAATTGTTGACACGTATATCCGAAATTCGTCTTCGCCAGTATCGATAGTATTCTTCAATATCTGTAGTCATAATATTGCATCGATGAGTTTGAGAAGAAGTGAGCCGAGGTTTTTTCATTTCTATGTCGTATTCTTCGCAATTTTATTTATTGATTTGAAAATTTTATTGAAATTTTCTTCTGCATTTTGTCTTCTGTCCATTAGTTCTTCTTTCGCCATATCCGCTAACTTTATGGCTTCCACTAAATATTGATTTTCAGTTTGAAGAGCCCGACTCCAGGGCCGTGCGCAAGGGGGGGGGGAGGTATCGAACATATACTTTTTAAACCCTTCTAGACTCCCTGAAGCAATAAAATATAGAATTTTTAAGGTCTTTTTAAAATAATTCGTCTGAAATGGTAATTTTGCAGTAAAATACAAACAAACTAAACGTATTGTGCCAATTTTCTAATTTCGCCAATGGACACCAAATTGTTCGGAACATTTTCATTTTTATTAACCGATACCACTTCTTGACATTCGACTAGAGCTATATCTTATGAACTTTTAATTGTGTACTGCAATAAAAGTTTGGAAATTTAATAACAAAATCCTTTAGTAATTTTAAAAAGGTGTAGATAAGAATCACTGTGATATCATAATGAAATCTAAAATATACTTAATAAAAGCAAATAATTAGCTTGATGCTTGTAAAGCGCTAAGATGTAGCTTTTGCGATTGGACATTTTTATGGAGCTGTATCTAAATCTGAACCGATGTGTCCTATTTTCATCACAGATGCAACAACAATGGTTTCTGTTACTTCCAATATTTTGGGAGTTTCAATTATAATACAAATCTATTTCGACAAACGAAGAAAACTGTTTGATATACATAAACTTATTTATCTTTATTTGCAACAACTGATGACATGTTTACCGCAAACAAACTATTTTTTCCCACAAAAGAAACTCAAAAACGATATTCACGTGTCTAAAATTTCGTTTCTACGAAATGCATTTTTTCTCTGCGTATAGGTCTCTATTTTAAAATTTACTTTAAAGCTGCGAAACAATAAGAAATGAGTTTTAACTTATAAAAAATTTTGTTATATTTATCACTTATGTCAAATATTTTTCAGAGTTAGTATTTTTTTGTACAAATGTAACAAGTATTATTCAAAAGAGAGACAACAAATTCAGTAACTTGGATCTACGTAGGAAAACGAAAATCTAAAATACCAATTATTTATAATTTCTTCTTGCATTTCATCGAATACAAAAAAACTGTATTTGTTATTCGAGTTTATACATATTTAAGATTATAAAAATTAAGAAACATTTCCAAATATTTTTTATTTAATCGGAATATGCGTATAAAGACTTTGAGTAGACATCCTGTTACTCATGTATAAATTAAAAACCCCAAAACTCTTTTGACGTCCTATTTAGACCCATACTTTGTCAAAAAGCATATCCAATTTTCTCGCCGAGGAATTTGATCGTTTTTTGTGTAGTATTTCTTCAAAATATATATTCAAAAGTGGCTATTAACCACTTTCTCGAAAATGAGTTTTTGATGCCACGAATGAATGCTTCAATGTTGTCTTCCAATGCATCAATTGAAGCGGACTTGTCTGTATAGACATGAGCTTTAACATAGCCCCTCAAATAATAGTCTAAAGGTGTTAAATCGCTCGATCTAGGCGGCCAATTGACCGGCCCCGAACGTGAAATAAAATGTTCACCGAACTCGCCTCTCAATAAGTCCATTGTTGCGCGTGTTGTGTAGCATGTGGCACCGTCTCGTTGAAACCACATGTCATGCAAGTCAAGCTCTTGCATTTTGGGCAAAAAAAAGTTGGATATCATCTCACGGTAGCGCTCACCATTCACAGTTACGTTACGATTCGCATCATCTTTGAAGAAGTACGGTCCAATGATGCCACCAGCCCATAAACCGCACCAAACTGTGACTTTTTCTGGATGCATTGGTATCTCTTGCAATGCTTCTGGCTGATATTCACTCCAAAATCGACAATTCTGCCTATTTACGTACCCATTGAGCCAAAAATGAGCTTCGTCGCTGAACAGAAGAAGCGCGCGATGAACTTTCTCATCATTTTTGATAATAAAATTCAATAATTTGCAAGCGATGTTCGTTTGTAAGACGATTCATGGTTAAATTATAGACCAAACTGAAGATGTTTGACAGTGAAAGAAAACACACATAATAGCTAAAAAATCACCCTTTATATTGCTAAAAACACCAAAAGGCTGTTTACCATCTCAGCAGCTGTTTAGTATCTCAGCAGATACAAATCTGCTGTCTCTTTTTTAACAGTAGAAAATCTGCTCTTTCAATAGACTTTCTGCTTTCTTTTACTGGCATATTACTTTGAGTGTACTGATAGATGGATTAAAGATTTGAAATGCAATTTTGCCGACGATGTCTGTCGGACGAATGTATCAAAATATTTCTCGAATATAGTAAATAGTTCATTTACTAGAAAAAGGGTTGTAGAATTACTTAAAAACATTTCTTTGGATCAAAAAAAAAATTCTTACAATTGAGTAAATTCAAACTTATGTGGAAGAATATTTTCAAGGTTTTAGGTGAGAAAAAAATCTGAAATTTTTTGTATGGAAAAAAATTCCATTTAGGAAATTTTAACTTAAAAATGTTTTTTTCCTAAAATGAAGTTAAAATGTTTACTGAAATTTATGCCGAGTTCTTCATAAATTTAAGTATTAAAGAACTTATAAAAAATTCTTGAATAATAATCTTTCAATTCTCTTTAGTTTGCAGAGACTTATTTCTTAAATACTTTAAGAATTATTCTAAACAACCACTGCGAATGCGCCTATCTTGCATTCGCAACAATCATGCAGTAATAGCTCAACTCCTTATGGCAGAGGTATCATGAAACTTCTGAGAAATATTTCATGTTGTCATTTTTTGTATCAGTTTTGCATACTCTGAAACAAAACTATTTGTTTGATTTTTTAGTTAAATTGAACTTATTTTAATTTCACCTTTTTTCCTTGTATAAATTAAAATTTTCCTCAGTTTAAGTAAAAATTTACTCGTTTACTTAGTTTTAGGAAATTTTCAGCAAAATTTTACTAAGATTTAGTAAAAATTTTCTTAGTTTTAGGAAAATTTTGCTTAAATTTAGTAAAAAATTATTTGGTTTTAGGAAATTTTCAGCAAAATTCTAGTAGTAAAAATGTACTTGGTTTCCTAAATTTTAGTTCATTTTTACTCATTATAGGGTTAACTTTTTTATGAGTGCAGATGAAAACCCACCCAAGGGGAAAATCCTGCGCACGGGCCTGCCCGACTCAACGACAAAGCCAGAGCATGAATTGAGTGAAGAACATGTAACGACACCTGAAAAGCTAATGTTTTTGTAGCTGTTAGCAGCTGGAATGCATTGGCCGAAGTTTTGGAATCTGTCCAAGTATATCTCCAGTACTTGGAGCGTCCATTACTGCTGGTGGTAAGTGGAGGTAAATACTAACTGACTCATGTTGTTCCAACCATCTAGTTGCGCATGATTGTTTCAATTTCATCTTATTTTCATCCCGCAGATTGGGATTTTTTGCAATTGCTTCTTGAAGGGCGAGCAGACGTTTGGGATAGTTGAAAAAATTATAGACACTCTGTATAGTTCCTAGACAATTTCTTATGGGGACAACTTTGCACGCGTAACTGACGACCAAATTAAAACTGTGAGCTGCACAATGTGAATACAGAGCTAAGTTGAACTTTGCCTGGATGTACGCTTGAGCTCCGTGAAATTCTCCATTTGTAGATCTTGCACCGTCGTAACATTGGCCGAAAAAGTACGTACAATCTATGCCTGAAGATTCCAGATAATTTAATATAGCTTTTGCCAATTCTTTTCCATTAAATTGTGTGGTTGGAACAAAACTAATTCTAAATATCTCATTTTTTTATGAATATACCGGATGCAAATTGATATTTGTTCTACTCCTGAAATGTCCGCTAGCTCATCCGCCAATACGGTGAAAGCCTTGGAGTTGTTGATCCTATCGACGAGTTCCTTTTGAATTAAATTGTGGCATATTAACACAAGTTCATTCTGTACGCGATTGTTGATGTACATTGCGTTTCTGGGGGAATTATCCAAGTGATTCTTGAGATCCTCATCATTTAGCGCTCTATACCTTAGAAGAGCTCGAAAATTTCCGTCGTTATGAACAGGTTCTTCAGAAATGATTCTACCAGCATCATTACTTCCGCGGAGTGATAACCCTTGTCGACCGCAAAGAATCACTGTTTGTACAATTGCTTCCATATGTTTCCTGCTTTCATTAATAAAATCTAACCTTTTTTTCGATAATTGTAAGTCGACCGATACCGTAGCTTCCTTTTCAATGTCAGCTCTCAATTCTGGTATTCCAAATTGGAATGGTTAGCAAATTTGTCTAATGCTTTCTTCCAATTTGTAAAAGGTTTTGTGACTAAGTTTCCTAACTTTTGATTGTTTACTGTTGTCTCTTTAATACCAAATAAGACACAGGATTTGCAGAAGACGCCTCCCATTTTCGCAGATTAAGCTAACCATTTATATTTTTCTATCCAAGATTTTTGGAACTTCAAACTTCTCGGCCCTGATGCTGGAAATTGATAATCTGCAGGTGGATCCCAAATTTTCTCTTGAAGTTTACTAGCAGAATCAATACTTTTAATTGCAGGCTTATTCACGAATAGTCCTATGTCATATTGCTTTACCACGTTTGCTACAATTGAAGGTGCAACATCTGAGGAAGTTGGATTTTCAACATGAAGATCCTCAGGAATTTCTATTGACTGCAGATTATCTCTCTGCAAATACAAAATTAATAAAAAGAACGTATGAAGAGTGAAATTTATCTGAATATAATTATTTACGCAATAAAATGTTTACACCTTTTCAATAGGAATACTTCCACTACACACCATACCATATTGATAGGATTATGATAACCAATTGAGTATTTTAAAATTAGACATTTTTCAATTAATTATAAAAGGAGTTTATTTATTTGTTTAAGCAAATAAATAAATTAAATAACAATACTTTGCTGAAATATATTTGGCTAAAAATTTTTTAATTATTTTTTTTAAATTGCGACTAATTCCATGTGAAGTGAAAGAAACGTCCTTTGTGTTCTCCAATTAAACAAAAAGTTTGCAAATATGAACTTTGCAAAAAAATCTGTACGGCTCGATTCGGCATTTGGTGTAGAAAGGCCTTTCTAAATCCGAAGTCTAATTTTTTATATAAACAAGCTGAAAAATCCTCTTATTATGCAAAATCCACCGATTCTTTCGGATTCTATAAAAATCCGGCCGGTCATATCAGATATAACTCCGTGCAACTCTGGACTCCAATTAGAATAATACTGATGTCAAGCGTCATTGAAGAATTAATTTGCACATACTGAGACTGAGACAAAACTGTCTACCGGTGTGATGTGTACGCATTTTTATAAACAAAAATTGAATTAATTAAAATTTAATATATTAATAAGTATATGACTCATATGTAACAGACATCATATTAGTGTATAAGACCAGCGGAGCAAAAAATACTTCCAATATGCAATGGACAGATTTACGAAAAAAACAAAATATAACAACCCAATAAGCACATCGGATCCGACTTATCTGATTTGGTTTCGAGATCGGGTCCGATTTCGGTTCGAGATCGGTCACGAGAACGGGAGCAATTCCCTCTTCGATATCGGACCGAGAATTGAGTCCGATTTCGAAATGATATCGGATCCGAACTCACTTCGATGTTGGTTCCGACATCGTTTTTACTGCAAACCTGAATCGAAAGCGTCCGAAATCTCGGACTCAAATCGGATCCGAATCGGAACAGAGAAAGCCGAGTCCGACATCTCGGACTCAAATCGGATCCGAATCGGAACAGAGAAAGCGGAGTCCGACATCTCGGACTCAAATCGGATCCGAATCGGAACAGAGAAAGCGGAGTCCGACATCTCGGACTCAAATCGGATCCGAATCGGAGCAGAGAAAGCCGAGTCCGACATCTCGGACTCAAATCGGATCCGAGTCCGACTTTGTGCTTATTGAGTCTTTGCGAATAACTCTTTTTCTCAGAGAGAGAGAGAGATGTCGAGATAAACGAAAACAAATCCAAAAAAACAACCAGTAAGGAAAGGCTAAAGTCGGGCGGCGCCAACTATATGATACACTCCACTTTCTATCAGAATACAATTCAATTCGGAAAAAAGTGAAAACGGGAAGAATTTTTGTATGTTTCCTAATCATATGTCCTGGTTCAATTTGTCAAATCGAGAAGAATATTTGTATCAGGGCTATATCCAAACATGGAATGAAGTGACCCATTTCTCAATAGGTACTTCTAGTTCTTAATTTTAAGTAATTCGCTGAAAATGCGTTGTTTCTGGGGCGGCAAAATCAAGCCGAAATTTATATAGGAGCTATATATAAATCTGAACCGATCTAACTCATTTTCATTCTGGGTGTTTCTCATGGAAATATAAGATATTTTGCCAATTTTGAAGAAGATCTGTTAAAATATGTGGTTTCTACAGCTGAAAAAGTCAAATCGGGAGTGAAATTCGTATGAGGGCTATATCTAAATCTGAACCGATCTGGCTCATTTTCACCGTGGGTGTTTCTAGTTTAAATATAAAATGTTTTGCCAATCTTGAAGAACATCTGTCGAAATATGTGGTTTCTACAGCAGAAAAAGTCAAATCGGGAGTGAAATTCGTATGGGGGCTATATCTAAATCTGAACCGATCTGGCTCATTTTCACCGTGGATGTTTCTAGTTTAAATATAAAATGTTTTGCCAATTTTGAAGAACATCTGTCGAAATATGTGGTTTCTACAGCAGAAAAAGTCAAATCGGGAGTGAAATTCGTATGGGGGCTATATCTAAATCTGAACCGATCTGGCTCATTTTCACCGTGGGTGTTTCTATTTTAAATATAAAATGTTTTGCCAATTTTGAAGAACATCTGTCGAAATATGTGGTTTCTACAGCTGAAAAAGTCAAATCGGGAGTGAAATTCGTATGGGCGCTATATCTAAATCTGAACCGATCTGGCTCATTTTCACCGTGGGTGTTTCTAGTTTAAATATAAAATGTTTTGCCAATTTTGAAGAAGATCTGTTAAAATATGTGGTATCTAGCGTGAAAAGAGTCAAATCGGGAGTGAAATTCGTATGGGGGCTATATCTATATCTGAACCGATCTAACTCATTTTCATTCTAGGTGTTTCTCATGGAAATATAAGATATTTTGCCAATTTTGAAGAACATCTGTCGAAATATGTGGTTTCTACAGCAGAAAAAGTCAAATCGGGAGTGAAATTCGTATGGGGGCTATATCTAAATCTGAACCGATCTGGCTCATTTTCACCGTGGGTGTTTCTAGTTGAAATGTAAGATGTTTTGCCAATTTTGAAGAAGATCTGTTAAAATATGTGGTTTCTACAGCTGAAAAAGTCAAATCGGGAGTGAAATTCGTTGGGGGCTATATCTAAATCTGAACCGATTTTCTTGAAATTAAATAGCGTTCGTCCTTATCCCATTTGGTTCGGGCTACAATTGCGACCTGTACTTTGATTACAAGAATAGATGGACAGACGGACGGACGGACGGACATTGTTAAATCGATTCAAAAAGTGATTCTAAGTCGATCGGTATAATTAACAATGGGTCTATCTCGCTTCCTTTTGGGTGTTACAAACAAATGCACAAAGACATAATACTCTAATTATCATATAATGATGATTCTAAAAATTAATATAATGATGATTTTTCTAACAGATCATCTGTTTTTATTGAAACTTTGTTCTTATCTTCTGTGATAAATATATTTTATATGGAAAGTATGAATTCGTTAAAGAATTTTTTGGGAATGTCATATAAACTTATTACAATTGATATAATTTAATTAGGAAAATTAAACTACTCATCTTTAGTAGTTGCAGAAAGATTTACACAAATTAATTGTGCACAGTTTTGATTTGATGATTATAGTTGAACATATTTGCTTATTTCAACTCCCATTAACCCCAGATTCAGTAAGAAATACAGAACTTTGGGTGCTCCGTTTGACAGATGGTAACGGTCGGTTAAGTGAATAATATGTTTTATTAATTTATTTTATTGGAAAATCTATTATACAAATGTGTACTTACATCATCGTCTTCGATTCTCGGTTTCTTACTGAGAAATTTACGTATATCCATATCCGTGTTTTGTAGTGTTATGGTCGTCAAAATAAGGAAATTGGAGGGTGTTTTAATTCCGATAGTTCCTTCGATCTTATTGGAGTTGTTATAGAGTATATAACTGGTTATAATCATTTCAAAAAGTTAGCGGCGAGCTATATATTCCGCGTTACGGTTCCCAAAATTTTACGGAATGTAACATAAGAGATTTCGTTAGAATGCTAATGGAAACATTTTACCAATGTTAAATATAGTCATGTGGAATCCAAAAATGTTTAAATATGTATTGATTACACTGAAAGAATCTGATATATTCCACCAACGAAATAAATACAAAATTTGATTATTTTTGAGACAACTTCATTGATGGAACGTAAAATGTTTCATCCAATAATTATAGTAATTATATTAATGTAACGTGGTAATGAAGCAGTTTCATAGATGAGTGTAGTTTTTTGCTGCTGTAATTACATTGATTCGTTGATATATTTATTTTGTTAGGAGTGGAAAAGTATGACATTAATCAAATGCCCTTAACAAGTATCACAATATTAAATGTACACCATGCAAAAAAATGAAAAAGTAATAATAATAAAAATATTATTAATGAAATACTTATGTAAACACATTAATGAAACTTCCATTCGTACTGCGTACGGTACATTTGACTGATACACACAATATGACAACATTGGAAATCTTCGTTAAAAAATAACGATTTTATAACGAAAATCTACAAATAATTTGAAAATAATATAAGTAAATTTCGAAGGTCGTACGATTTTGATGCAAATTACTGAGTGTGTTGGGTATTGCCGCAAAACTACATGAGAAGAAAATTATCTATTTTGCTGTTAATAGCGGCGCAACGTTCAGCGATAACGACAAATAATTGATTTTGCATCTATGTAGAAATTTTCCTAAATCTAAGTAAATTTTTCCTAAAACCAAGTAATTTTTTACTAAAATTAAGCAAAATTTTCCTAAAATTAAGTAAATTTTTTACTAAATCTTCGTAAAATTTTGCTGAAAATGTCCTAAAACTAAGTAAATGTTTACTCAAATCAAGTAAATATTTACTCAAACTGAGGACAATTTTGCAGATTTTTTCCTCAAAACGAGTAAATTTTTACTTAAACTGAGGAAAATTTTATTTTATACAAGGAAAAAGGTCCAATTTAACTAAAAATCAAACAAATAGTTTTGCTTCAGAGTATACAAAACTGATACAAAAAATTACAACATGAAATATTTCTCAAAAGTTTCATGATACCTCTGCCATAAGGAGTTGAGCTATTACTCCATAATTGTTGAGAATGCAAGATAGGCGCCTTCGCAGTATTTAAGAAATAAGCTTATGAAGGACTCGCCATAAATTTCAGTAAACATTTTAACTTCATTTTAGAAAAAAAAACTCATTTTTAAGTTAAAATTTCCTAAATGGAATTTTTTCCATACAAAAAATTTCAGATTTTTTTCTCACTTTAAACTTTAAAAATAAGTTTGAATTTACTCAATTGTAAGATTTTTTAATCAGACCCAAAGAAATGTTTCTAGTAAATGAACTATTTACTATGGCTTTGAAAGAAGGAAACTTTACTCATACTTAGTTAATTTTCCAACTTTTTAGGAAATTTTTACTGCAGCGTTTGGAAACCACTTATATTTTATTGCCAGGATCTTCGAGAAATATTTTGATACATTCGTCCGACAGTCAATTCGTCAGTACACTCAAAGGAATATGTATATAAGAAAGCAGATAGTCTACTGAAAGAGCAGATTTTCTGCTGTTAAAAAAGAGACAGCAGATTTGTATCTGCTGAGATGGTAAACAGCTTTTTGATGTTTTTAGCAATATATATAATACGCATATTGTCCCAAGCTAATATAAAATAAAATTCGATCTAAATAATATAATATAATAATAATATTTTGGTATTCTCAATATAATAAAAATTTACGCCGGTTTTTCTAAATATACTTTTCACATTTTTTGACTTTACAGCCACCATTTTTCCTAGTTTAGCCTGATAACTGGGGAATCAATATGATATTAACGCGAAATGATGGAATTTGATAGTACGATATGCTCTTAATACAGAAAAATGTTTTAAACAAAATCGTTGTAGCGAATTACAACCTTCGGATATATGCTGCTCCATTTTTTAACTATATTATTTATATTATTTGTATGTTCATAACCACTTATGTAGTCACAAACTATAGTGTGAGTGGATCAGAAACATTTGCAAAATGGCTTTAGAAATAAAATTATTTTCCAAATTTATATGACAGATGACATACAAATCTGAGAATAGTTTGGCATCTAAAACTCATTTTCGAGAAAATGGTTCATAGCCTCTTTTGAATATAAGCCCTCGATATATATTTTGAAGAAATATTACACAAAAACGATTAAATTTCTCGGCGATAAACCCTTCAGTCCCTGCAAGAAGAAACAACTACACCATTTTCAAGTGTATTTCAAAAGATACAATTTGCAATTCAAAAATTCCATTTGAAATTCAAAAAATATCATTTGAAATTCAAAACTCATCGTTTGAAATTCAAAACTCGTCATTTGTAATTCAAAACTCGTCGTTTGAAATTCAAAACTCGTCATTTGTAATTCAAAACTCGCCATTTGAAATTCTTCTTTTGTGGAAAAAAAATAGTTTGTTTGCGGTAAACATGTCATCAGTTGTTGTAAATGAACAAAGAGAAATAAGTTTATGTATATCAAATCATCAGTGTTCTTCGTTTGTCGAAATGGATTTGTGTTATAATTGCAAACTCCCAAAACATTGGAAGTAACAGAAACCGTCGTTGTTGCATCTGTGATGAAAATAGGACACATCGGTTCAGATTTAGATACAGCTCCATAAAAATGTCCAATCGCAAATGTTACATCTTAGCGCTCTACAAGCATCAAGCAAATTGTTTGCTTTTATTAAGAATATTTTAGATTTCATTATCATAGTAGTATCATAGTGATTCTTATCTACACTTTTTTAAAATTACTAAATGATTTTGTTATTAAATTTCCAGACATTGATTGCAGTACACAATTAAAAGTTCATAAGATATAGCTCTAGTCGAATGTCAAGAAGTGGTATCGGTTAATAAAAATGAAAATTTTCCGAACAATTTGGTGTCCATTAGCGAAAATAGCACTACACAATCTTGAAATTGGCACAATTCGTTTAGTTTGTTTGTATTTTTCATAAACTTTGTCCGAAATTCAAGAATGTATCCACGATTTTTTATGTAATTTTCGTGTTTTCATGATTTTACTGGAAAATTACCCTTTCAGACGAGTTATTTTAAAAATACCTTAAAAATTCTATATTTTATTGCTTCAGAAAGTCTAGAAGGTTTTAAAAAGTATATGTTCGAAACCTCTCTGGGGGGGTTTGAACCCCCAACCCCCCCCCCCCCCCCCCCTGCGCACGGCCCTGATATTTTGCTTTCATAGCAAAAACACTAAAATAACAACAACCAAAAGGGCTATTCAGAAGCAAATCATATCCCTGTTTGGTGACAAATTAGAATAACATATGATCAGAATTAACTAAAGGTTTAAAGTACGTTTTTACAAAGCTTTAATAAAAAGTTAAGTGCAAAAGGTTTTCACGGGTCGACTTGAATCCTTGCGGATCATGGCACTAGTTTAAAATCATTTTTAGAAGGACTGTGTAACATTTTCTGATATATTTTGGCGTTCTGAAACGATATTATTTTTTATTAAAATTACAATTTTAGTCAAGTAATTTCATAATGTTAATTGCCTATAATTTTGTTAGGGCCTACTTAGGGACGAAATATTTTACAAATCGTCATTAAATAATCCAATCAACGTCTTTGTCTGGTGACCGGACTATAAGTCCGATCTACATAAAGAGTCATAAATTCTACATTTGTTCAACCTGGCTTGAGTTTTATCACAAAAATTAAAAAAGTTATTTTTTAAATTCTTTTACGAAGAGGGTCATCTGTTAAAACATCAAAATATTCTTCCAATTTTTCTTACCAGTCTTTGTATATAATAGATTTATAAATAAACTTTAAAATAAAATTCCTTTATTAATTTTTAAAAATATGACAAATCTCGGTTCTATATAAAAAGCAAATAATTTTACTTTCTGGCGTATTGAATTATATTTGACGGATTTGAGTGATTTTTTGCGATACTGGCAACTCTGACTTAGACCAAATTATTATGAAAAATGTTAAAACCGAACAGTTGTGCTGCACAAAAATCTTGTCAATAACATTCACACATCATAAGATGCGGCTGGTCGAATAAACACCCCACCCCCCTTCCTCAAAATATGCAACATTTCAATGTTAAAAGAGATCAAAACTAAAGCAAATTTTCATAAAAATTGTAATTTCTCATTGATTTAACCAGGAATTCCTAATATTTCTAAGTATATATTCGGGCCGTAAATCGGGAAATATGGTCCGCCGCCAATTTGTTTTTTTTATACTCCGAATTTTGTAATAACTAGATATCTGTAAGTCCAAATATAAGAATTCGGCTTATCGGTTCTTTCTTTAGTTTATATTTGCTTTTATACTTTTTTGAAACTCCTCAATAATTAATATGATTTTTTCCTTTTCTTACTTCACAAGTAGTTTATTAAAATGTTCACTTTTTGGTTGTGTCTCACTTTGCTAATAATTTACCCAATAAACATTATAAACTTACTATAAATTGATTATAAACTTACATTAGTAAACGTAAGCTTGGAAATTCTTTATGGTAATCATTGTAACATGTTGATTTCCAATTATCGGATAAACAAAAAGGGTCCCTTATTCTACAATTGTATCCATGCTTGGAAAACAATTGGAAATCAATTTGAAAAAAACAATATTTAATAAATCATGTGGAAAGTTTGTTGTAAATGTGTATATTTGTTTGTTTCAAAATTGGATGTAAATACTTTTCCAAAGTAAAACAAATTTAAATTTATATTTTTATATATATTTACATATTTATTAATTAATATATTTAATGATTTAAGATTAAGTGAATGAATATAAATGAATAAGTGATACATTAAAAATAAATTTTACTTCAAATATATATACAGCATCGTCTTCTGAAGAATCTGCAGCATTGTCTTCACTGTACTGCTTTGTCGTAAAACCAAATCTGGAGAGCTTGCACGACTGTTGATTTCCTTTGGTGGATGAATAGTCAAATCATCGACGTTTGCATTAATAGTTAATGCCTTAACTATTCGTTCACTCCTTTTTCTTACACTTTTTTATATTTATAAGGCATATTTACCTTTTATATATTTATTAAATACAACACAAATTAAACAAATTAATTTTAAGCACAAAGCGACAAGTGTCAAATAAAAGTGAAGGCATTGACGAAATGAAAACAAAACAAAAGTCAGAGATACGAGCCGATCCATTGTAATCGGTGGCGGCGGCAGAGTATTTTTAAGTCAGCGACCACAAAATTAATAAAAAAAACAAGAATAATTAGAATTACAATTTCCGACTTCATTACATATTTTTCATATTGATTTTATAAGGGATTTGATATTTAGAATCTCTTTAAAATCAAAAAACCGCGTATTAAAAACCGTATCATTGGTGTCGGCGGCGACGATTGTAATTCAAGCAGGCCAGTATACTTACGAAAGCATTGTAAATGTCTATTTTAGTACATCTTTTACAAATCTATTATAAATACATTACAATAAATTTGTGAATTTTAATTTTCGTAAACTAGTTTGGAAATAGTGTTTGGAAAACAATTGTTAATAAACTAGTTTACGTCAATGTTTATTGGGTAGTATAATTTTCACTTTTTAGTAACACATAATTTCCGTGTGGCTTTCAAAAAGAATTATATCGAATGAACGATTGCATACATACAAATACTGATCAGAAAAAAAGAAAAACCTTGCCAGAGTAGAAAAATAGGAACAAAGAAATGGGTTTTGCAAAAGCAAATTTTATCTATTAATTTGTATAGCTCGCATTTCTCCTCTTGACGCTCTTTACTTCACTAAACAGACTAAAACAACAGAAGGAGAAATCTCGCTCTTTTTATGTTAACTTGCTTGTATTTTCTTTTGCAAACTACATTATTTCGTTGTTATTGTTTTATTTTTGGATGTTTTTGCAAAGAAAACCAAATGTTTTAACAACATTTAGCAATCAAAGACTTTCGGTTTTTGCGGAAAGGATTGGTGAATCTCGTTGAGAATTCTCAACACTCAACGTTGCAGATGTATTCTAGAGGGCGCGAACATTAATTTTAAGTCGACCCAATATAAGGAAAATTTCAAATCCCAAAAACTTTTAATGTAATTTTCTTGATTGATAATATCAAGAGAATAAAAATCGAAATATTTAAAAATATATATTTTACAGCATTGACGTTTCACAAGATTTTAAAAAATTAAGCCTGAAAACCTCTCTGGAGGGGGGGGGTTTGGACCCCCAAAGTAATTTAAAGTTAAAATACACAATACTTTCCAGGTTCTCTCCCAGCAAAATCACAAGAAGTTGCGAAGTTGCAAATTTACAAACAAAAAGTGAAAGTCATGGTTTTCTGAATAAATTACATTTATCCATGCATTTTTCTCACATATAGACAATTATACTTGTTTTTTAATATTATTTACAATTTACTTTAGTTGGTCAGTATTTTATAAAAAATAAATAGCTGCAGTCAATACCTTTCGAATGATGCCTAAATGATGAACATCGGAAAGAATTTGACGTCGCAGCGCTCATTTTTGTAAACAAAGACTTTGAACATTTTGGCTCTGAAAAGCCATGAAATTATTTCACAAATATGGAGTCGACGTGACGTCATTTTTCGTCCGGTATTCATCATTTAGTTATCATTCGGAAGGTATTAATTCCTTCTATTTAATTTGCATAGCACATTTTACAAAATTATACCAAGAATATGAGTTTGTAGCTGTCACATTGAAACTCCACAAAAAATCAATCTAAACGTTCAATAATACGAACAATGACAAGAATGAAATTTTTAATTTAAAGTGCTTCCAAGGATCTATTAATTCAGAAAAAAATCGACAAAAAAATTACACGGAAATAACATGATTTTTAGAGGTCTTTTCAGGAGCGTTTAGCTGCTCACAGATGGCTTGACCCAGTGACGAAATACTTTGCAGATCATCATTAAACAATCAAATCTTCTTTTCTGGGGGATGACCGCTGTAATTTATTTTCATGACCCCTTCTAATATATGTATACTAGCAGTAGCCGCTGCTTCGCACGCGAAAAAGCCAGGTATTTGTTATTATCCGTCTCCGTATTTATTTCATTTTCTTTTCTAAAATAGTAAATTGGAAACATAGCACTCACATACAGTCAAAGGAATGTGCTTGTCGATATGCACTGTTTTAGCTGAACTCCCTTCGTATATATATATTTTTTATCATTTTCTACCCAGTTTTTAACAAAAAATTACAACCGCAGAGCCTTTATTCGAAAAATAATACATTTTGATGGCGCTTCTACATGGTCAGAGGAATTTACATACTAAATTTCATGATTCTAGCTGTAATCCTAATGTTGGTACAATTATTGTCCTTTTGGGTCCCGCTCTCCTCTTACAAGTACGAATTTCGAAAAATCCATTTATGTTGCAAGTCTAGGTTGTCAGAGGAATTTACCCACCAAATTTCACGACTATAGCTGCAATACTTAAATAAGTACCATTTGTATCCCTTTTTTGTCCCTCGCAAACCCTAAAAGTAGAAATTTTGAGAAATCCAATTTTAATACTCTTTTACATGGCCAGAGGAATTTCACGACTATAGCTGCAATACTTTAGTTGGTACAATTTTTATTTTTATCCCTTTTGGTCCCGCTCACCCCTTATTAGTACAAATTTCGAATAAATCCATTTAGATTGCACTTCTACGTCGATACAGCAGTTTACACACCAAATTTCGCGAATATAGCTACAGTACTTAAATTAGTACCGTTTTTATCCCTTTTTTGTCCCTTGCAGCCCTTAAAAGTACACATTTTGTGAAATCCAATTTTAATGCTCTTATACATGGTCAGAGGAATTTAAATACCAAATTTCATGATTCTAGCTTCAATACTTTAGTTGGTACCATTTTTATCCCGCTAATCCCCTATAAGTACAAATACAAGTACAAGTCTACGTCACACAGTGGCGCCATTTGAGTTTTTTTCGTTGCAAAAATCATATCTTTTGAACCGAATAAGATAATTGAACAGTTTAAAAAGCATATGATAGATAACTGTTCAGCCTATGAAATGAGCGTTTGGAGAGGGTGCTACGCTCTGTAGGGGCCTAATAATCAAAGTTAAAATTAGTAGAAAAATCAATTTTATGGTAACTAAAAAAAATATTTTTACATTTTTAGATGGTTTTTATTTTTTTCTTTAGGGTTTTATGTTTGAAATTATTACCCAACAAATTAAAAAAAAAAAATATTTTTTTTAATTTATTTTTTCAATTTTCTGTAAAATATTCATCACAGTTCGTAAGAGAAGGTATATCTAAAAGACTAACCATTTCTAGACTAAATCCTTTTAGTCGCAGTGGGCTTGCATCAGCAACAGATTTGGTTATCTGCGACCTAACTCTTTCACTATCCTTTGTAAATTTAATAGGCAGCGCGTCCGATAATTGCTTCGTGGTCAAGTCATTGGTGGCATCGGCAAGTTTCCTCTTCCTTGTGAAAATTGAACACTCCTCAATACTTTTTTTGGCCTTCCTTTTGCTCCTCTGGTTGATGTGGTGGGTTTATCTACTGCCAATATATCCAGGATGGTGTCTTCATTAAGCCAGTCCTCGTATTTGGAGTTGAAGTTCTGAATGGTTCGATTAGATTTCACCCATTTTGCCTTAATATTTGCATATATCAGATAAAATTTATTTTTTATAATTTCGCTTCTCTCAATATTTCCGTATAAGCTATCAAGTTCTTCTAAAGCAGCTTCCGTGAAAAAATTTGGTGTGGTTGACTTTCTAAACAGTTCAAATAATTTAAAATTGTTCAACGCCATGTTTTCAGTACTTAAATTGTTTAATGGTTTCAGTAATTGTTGCGCCAACTTTCAGTCGTAGAGTAATCCAGGCATTATCCTTATTCTACCATGCCTAAAAATAAAAAATAAAAATAGGGACCATAAGTCAACATTGTTCTTGACCATTTGCAATATATATGCTATGCTACCATGCCGAAAAGTTTACCAGTTCCCTGCATACATATGGATTTAGGCTGAATAATGCAATTTTGATATTATGCACGTGTCCAAATAAGATTTGTGCCTACCTGTAGGGACCATAAGTCAATATTGTTCTTGACCATTTGTACGCCAAAGTATTGTTTAAGTGAGGTACGTACCTGCTAATTTCAATGAGTAGTTTTTTTCAAACTATTAGATCAAACTACTGTCAGTCAAAACATATAAGGGATGGACGCCATACAATTTCTGCAACCATGTCTTTTTAACCTTTTTTACCTCTAGAAGCCAAACGGGCACGTACGGGCAGCTAAAATTTTTGAATTATGTAAAGAAATAATCAATAAACAGGTTTTGCAAATATGGCAAATATAGAAAAATATAGATTTTTTTATTTTCCGTCAAAGTTGAAAAATAGTGAAAAAACGGATAGTTTTTAAATAGTGATTTACCAGGAGAAACACAAAGCAAACAGTTAATTTTTTTATCATTATACATTTAATAAATACATCAATCAATACAAACAAAAAATAAGGCGATTCGTTACCTATTTTTCGTGATATTACACCTGAAATCGCAACAAATTCACTAAAAATTGTGTGTTTTTTTGAAAACCGAAAGTCGGTCAACTTTGAACGGCTATATCTTCTAAACTAAAAATGTGATATTATTAAGAGTGGCAGATTTGAAATCGTTGAAAAGTTTCCTATAACATGGGTTTACTCAAAACTTCGTCGGCGCTCATGAAAATTTTGATTTTTGCAACCTCGTTTGCTCTACGGGCGCTACTGCGCGTCGTCAGAGAACTGTAAATACCGATTTTCACTACTCTAGTTGCAATTCTTATATTGGTACCATTTTTATCCCTTTTTGTCTCTTTCCTCCCTATTTGTAGCTCGTCTTCATGGTCATTGCAAGGAACACACCGAATTTCATGTTTCTAGCTATTGCCGTTTGGTCAGGACGAAGGTTCGATGTTTATCCCTTTTTGTCCCATTAGTACGTCCTTTTTGTCCCTAAAAGTACGAATTTCGTAAAACGAAAAACGAATTTCTTAGTCGACGTCTACGTCATATTTGGGAACTACCCTGAAAATTGCATGACCCTGGCTTCAGCCGTTTGGTCTGGGGGCTGGTCAATGATAAGTCAGTCAGTAACGCAACTCTTTTATATATATATAGATCAAAATAATACTTCAAGATAATTCAAAAAGTAAATATAAGGCAGCAATCTTCAAGAAAAGCTTAAGCCATAAATATTGATAGATACTTCCACCCTTTCCACCCTATTTTCATTATCTCCCACGTACCAGATAACCTAATTTCATGATTCAGCCAATTTTTGATGTTAATATATAAAAAAATACGATTTTGGAATAATCTTTTGGTTGGTACCACTTTTATCCCCTTTTATTGTGTTCAGCGACGAAGCTCATTTTTGGCTCAATGGGTACGTATAGGCAGAATTGTCGATTTTGGAGTGAATATCAGCCAGAAGCATTGCAAGAGCTACCAATGCATCCAGAAAAAGTCACAGTTTGGTGCGGTTTATGGGCTGGTGGCATCATTGGACCGTACTTCTTCAAAGATGATGCGAATCGTAACGTAACTGTGAATGGTGAGCGCTACCGGGAGATGATATCCAACTTTTTTTTTGCCCAAAATGCAAGAGCTTGACTTGCATGACATGTGGTTTCAACAAGACGGTGCCACATGCCACACAGCACGCTCAACAATGGACTTATTGAGAGGCGAGTTCGTGGAACATTTTATTTTACGTTCGGGACCGGTCAATTGGCCGCCTAGATCGTGCAATTTAACGCCTTTAGACTATTTTTTGTGGGACTATGTTAAAGCTCATGTCTATACAAACAAGCTCGCTTCAATTGACGCATTGGAAGACAACATTGAAGAATTTATTCGTGAGATACCGGCCGAAATGTTGGATAGACCTTTTGAGGCGCAGTCAAGGTCAACATTTGCATGAAATAATCTTCAAACATTAAATTATATGGACCGTACTATCGATTCAAATAAAGATTTCAGGCATTTTTCTGAATTTTATGTGTTTTTTTTTTGAAAAACTTTCCTATAGCTTTTAAAAAATCACCCTTTTTTATCCTTTGAAAATTAAAAGTCATGGAAAAGGAGAACAGATTACCAAACAGTGGTTCAATATCAAAGTCCATCGGCCAAAATTCAATAACTTTTGTTCTAGTAGACATTTTTGAGTTCTGTAAAAAATCAAAATTGGACAAGGACACAAGGATTATTTTGAGAAATTGGATTATCAACAATAGAAATCGGGAAATCGGATATATTTTAGAAATCGGTCCAAATTTGACTACTTTTTTGTATTTTTCGATTTTAAAGAAAATTAAAATTTTAATTTTTTATGTTTTTTTTAACATATTTTTACGTATTTGTTTATAATACGAAGAACAAATTTTATTTTTTTTGTATTACAGATTTTCACGATTTTCAGATTTTGAAAATTGAAAAAAACTTAATTTCTTTTTTTGAATTTGTCGAACTATTTCTCACTCATATTAATAGATTTGCACTCAAATTTTTATTTTGAATTTTTTTATTTGAAATTGTGGTTTCGTAGCTTTATTATGACGCCAAAACTATGATTGTGCCAAATATAGTTTGGTTGTAATGAATATTGTAGAAAATATCCGTTTTGAAGAAATGTCTGACTTTGGACCAACATAACTTTTTTCCTTTAAAAGCCTTTAACCAAAATATATACATATTTGGAAAGGTTGAAGGGTTCCCCGTTTTTTGTAGGCTAACTTTTGCCTGCACGAAATTGCACCCTTTGGAAGATAGGATACATTTAGTGCAAAAAGTCAGATTTTTTATTTCCAAAACGTAATTTAGTCGCTTTCGTCTCATTTACTTCTGAAAAGTAGGTACGTAGATAAAAAGATGAGTAAATTTCCTTTATGCTCATGCTAAATTTTACAACAGTCGGAGTTCATTTGTCGGAAATATACCAAAAAACCAAAATAATAATACTAAATCAAGTGCTATTAGGGTTTTTTCGGCATAGTCATATCTAATGTTATTACATCTCAAAATAATCCTTGGGTCCTGGTCTAATTTTGGTTTTTACAGAACTCAAAGTGTCTACTAGGACAAACGTTATTGAATTGTGGATGGATTGATTTTGATTCTGAACCACTGTGCAACGATATTTAGTTTCATTTGTTCATTGCTGTTCATCTGTTCATCTGCAATGAATAAAGTGTAAAATTGTCGCACGTTGTTATGAACAAATACATAAAAATATAGTAAAAAACATAAAAATTAAAATTTTAATTTTCTTAAAAATCGAAAAATATCAAAAGTAGTCAGCTTTGGGTTAATTTTTAAAATATATATTAATATCTCAAAAAAATCCATAGGTCATACTTTTTGCTTTCACTTCTTCACAGAACTCAAAAATGTATTCTACAACAAAAGCTATTTAATTTTGGCCAATCGATTCTGAACCACTGTGCGTGAGACACTGCTTGACAGTATAAACGATGTAATTAATATCCGTTAAGTACGGAACTGAACTATTTTTTTCAATTTACCGCAGAATGATGTAAATTTAGACAAACTTTATTTTGTTCTCAATTAATTGCGCTTTTAAACCGGCTTGACCTTCTCCGTGTAGTCCTTTTTAGTGAATAAAATTAAACACAACCATTTGATTTTGAATTTTTGTATTTGACTATTCAGTTTTGAACTCTAAACTAAAACAGGCACGTGTGCAAGTGCTGAGAGCGTGCACATGTCAAAAATATGACACTCTCACATCATCTCAATCATCGAGCAAAACAAACGCATTCCGGCACGCTGTTCGTGTTCGACTAAGGAAGGCGAGCACATTCCAGAATCGATTTTATTTTATTTTTATTTTTGGAATATAAATAAAGTCCAGAATCATTGTCACATTATTTGTAGTTCTCGATTAGTCCAGACACAGCTTAGACAATGGCAGCCATTTTTATCGGCTTACTATTCACAGTCATCATAAATCTGAACAGTGGGGTTGCTGCGGATGCCCCCTGGACCACGGTAAGTAGCCGCCTTTGACTTTTCAGGTGCCAAATTGTATGCTTCTCTGTTCTGTTCTGTGCAGGCTGATTACATATACAATTTCGGTTACTCCAATGAGACGCACGCCCTGCTCACCGAAGATGGCTATTTTCTGACCATATTCCGCATAAAGGCTACAACGATTTCGGGCAATGAGAGAGCATCCCGACCAGTTGTGCTCCTCATGCACGGCTTGGTTAGCTCTTCGGACTGTTGGGTCCTCAATGGCCCTTCGGATGCTTTGGCCTTTAATTTGGCGGACGCCGGCTACGATGTGTGGCTGGGCAATGCTCGAGGCAACACCTATAGCAATAGTCATGAGTCCATGTCGCCCAGTGAGAGCAAATTTTGGCGTTTTTCATGGCACGAAATCGGTGCCTTGGACTTACCCGCCACCATAGACTATATACTCCAGGAAACCGGGCAATCGTCGCTCCACTATGTGGGCCACTCTCAAGGCACCACCTCCTTCTTTGTGCTGCTGTCCACCCAGCCGGAGTACAACTCTAAACTGAGAACAAGTCATATGTTGGCGCCAATAGCCTACACTGAACATGCCAGCTTTAAGTTGCTGAGCATAATGGCGCTGATCTACAATGCAAATTCATTGCTAAATTCTAAAATCGGTGATACGGCATTTATGCAGCAAAAATTTAACCGTTCGATGGCGGATGAATGCGCAAAATCTGTGAAGGATGTTGATAGATGTGCCACTCTGCTCTATGCGGTCAGTGGCGGTTATTCGGCTCATCTAAATTTGGTATGACTGGTTTTCCTATCCCAATCCCCCTCACTGTGGCTATTCTTTGTTTGTAGACTCTCCTGCCGGACATCTTCTCTACACACCCGGCAAGTTGTTCCACCCATCAGGCCCTGCATTACGTGCAACTGCGTAAGTCGGGCCGCTTTTGCCAATATGATTTCGGCAGGGATGGCAATGCCATCCGCTATAACGCGCCCTCACCGCCCGACTACGATGTGCCGAACATACAGCCTCAATTTCCTGTGCAATTTTACTACAGCGCGTATGATGAGTTTGCTTCGATTACTGATGTCGAAAAATTATGTGACCTTTTGGGTCCGAATTGCGAAAAAAATTTTATCAAATTAAAAAATTTTGCTCATATTGATTTCCTGTGGTCCTACCATGTTAAGGAGAATATCAATCAAATTGTGCTGGAGACAATGAACGAAGCGGAAGACTCCTTTGGGCAGTAATTTAAAGTTCAAATACACAATACTTTCCAGGCTCCCTCCCAGCAAAATCATAAGAAGTTGCAAATTGAGAAACAAAAAGACAAATTGTTACAATATTATTATTAGATTTATTCAGATAATTTTTCTGAAAGTCATGGTTTTCTGAACAAATTACATTTATCCATGCATTTTTTTCTCGCATATAGACAATTATATTTGTTTTTTTTTAAATTTTATTTACAATTTACTTTAGTTGGTCAGTATATTATAAAAAATAAATAGCTGCAGTCAATACCTTTCGAATGATGCCTAAATTATGAACATCGGAAAGAAATTGACGTCGCAGCGCTCATTTTTGTAAACAAAGAGTTTGAACATTTTGGCTCTGAAAAGCCATCCCCTGTATGAAATTATTTCACAAATATGGAGTCGACGTGACGTCATTTTTCGTCCGATATTCATCATTTAGTTATCATTCGAAAGATATTGGATAATTCCACAAGATTTCGACCCAACATGGATCGACCATCATCGATTTTGATGAAATTTGGCACATACATTCTACTAGTGTTTGAGGGCCGTTTACCGTAGCTCAAATAGCACATGGTTTAAGTTTTACAGTGGGCCAAAGTTCGTTATCTCGGGGTGTTTTGGGAGATATGACTTCCTTATAGATATCATAACTTTGGATCGCGTCATCAGATTTTAACGAAATTGATCTCGTCTGAAAGATTTACACCTCCTCTTTCCGATTATGTACGAAAATATGAATGTCCTTGTGATTCAAGGACTCCAAAAACGAAAAATGTTGGGCTTGCTGAAATAACGCAATACTTTGGGAAACAGTCGTAATTTCATAACCTATGGCCACCCCACTCTGAATTTTTGATATTTAGTAGAGAATAAAACAAGCTAAAATACAAAACAAAATGAAGAAAATTAAAGATATGTTTTTCAGGATATTCAAGTATTAAAATTATTTTTAATTTTTGGAGTCCTTGAACCACAAGGGCATTCATATTTTCATACATTTTCGGAAAGAGGAGGTGTAAATCTTTCAGATGAGATCAATATCGTTAAAATCTGTATAATACCCGCAACCACTAGTAGAATGTATGCACCAAATTTCATCAAAATCGGAGAGGATGAAAATCTAAATCTATGCTTTTTGGGTCGTTTTCTGTTGGAATTACCCTATTAATTCCTTCTATTTATTTTTCATAACACATTTTACAAAATTATACCAAGAAATATGAGTTTGTAGCTGTCACATTGAAACTCCACAAAAAATCAATCTAAACGTTCAATAATACGAACAATGACAAGAATGAAATTGTTTATTTAAAGTGCTTCCAAGGGTTTATTAATTCAGCAAAAAAATCGACAAAATTGCAGCATTATAAAATTACACGGAAAAAACATGGCTTGACCCAGTGACGAAATATTTTGCAGATCATCATTTAACAATCCAATCTTGATTTCTGGGGGATGACCGCTGTAATTTATTTTCGTGACCCCTTCTAATATATGTATACTAGCAGTACCCGCTGCTTCGCACGCGAAAAAGCCAGGTATTTGTTTGATTATTTGATTTTCTTTTCTAAAATAGTAAATTGGAAATTTAGCACTCACATACAGTCAAAGCAATGTGCTTGTCGATGTGCACTGTTTTAGCTGAACTCCCTTCGTATATATATTTTTTTATCATTTTCTACCCAGTTTTTAACAAAAAATTACAACCGCAGAGCCTTTATTCGAAAAATAATACATTTTGATGGCGCTTCTACATGGTCAGAGGAATTTACATACTAAATTTCATGATTCTAGCTGTAATCCTAATTTTTATCCTTCTTGGTCCCGTTCTCCCCTTAAAAGTACGAATTTCGAAAAATCCATTTATGTTGCAAGTCTACGTTGTCAGAGGAATTTACGCACCAAATTTCACGACTTTAGCTGCAATACTTAAATAAGTACCATTTGTATCCCTTTTTTGTCCCTCGCAAGCCCTAAAAGTAGAAATTTTGAGAAATCCAATTTTAATACTCTTTTACATGGCCAGAGGAATTTCACGACTATAGCTGCAATACTTTAGTTGGTACCATTTTTATCCCTTTTGGTCCCGCTCACCCCTTATTAGTACAAATTTCGAATAAATCCATTTAGATTGCACTTCTACGTTGATACAGCAGTTTACACACCAAATTTCGCGAATATAGCTACAGTACTTAAATTAGTACTATTTTTATCCCTTTTTTGTCTCTTGCAGCCATTAAAAGTACACATTTTGTGAAATCAAATTTTAATGCGCTTCTACATGGTCAGAGGAATTTACATACCAAATTTCATGATTATAGCTGTAATACTTTAGTTGGTACCCTTTTTGTCCCGCTCACCCCTTATAAGTACAAATTTCAAAAAATCAATTTAAATTTGTGCTTTTACGTTGTCAGAGGAATGTACACACTAAATTACACGACTATAGCTCCAGTATTTTAGTTGGTACCATTTTTATCCCTTTTGGTCCCGCTCAACCCTTATAAGTACAAATTTAAAAAAAAAAATCATTTAGATAGCTCTTCTACGTTGTCAAAGGAATTTACACATCAAATTTCGCGACTATAGCCGCAATACTTAAATTAGTACCATTTTTGCTCCTCGCAACCCTTAAAAGTACAAATTTTGAAAAATCCGATTTTAACGCGCTTCTACATGGTCAGAGGAATTTACATACCAAATTTCACGATTCTAGCTACAATACTTTAGTTGGTACCATTTTTATCCCGCTCACCCCTTATGAGTACATATTTCGAAAAATCGCTTTATATTGCAAGTCTACGTCGCGACGTTAGAGAGAAAAAATATCGATCTTCACAATTCCAGCTGCAATTCTTAAATTGGTACCATTTTTGTCCCTTTTTGTCTATTTCCTCCCTTAAAAGTACAAATTTCGAAAAATCCCTAGTTGTAGCTCGTAGCTTCATGGCCATTGCAAGGAACACACCGAATGTCATGTTTCTAGCTATTGCCGTTTGGTCAGGACGAAGGTTCGAATTTCGTAAAATGAAAAACGAATTTCTTAGTCGACGTCTACGTCATATTTGGGAACTACCCTGAAAATTTCATGACCCTGGCTTCAGCCGTTTGGTCTGGAGGCTGGTCATTGATAAGTCAGTCAGTAACGCAACTTTTTCATATATATAGATCAAAATAATACTTCAAGACAATTCAAAAAGTACATAAAAGGCAGCAATCTTCAAAAAAAGCTTAAGCCGTAAATATTGATAGATTCTGGGTTCTTCAGTTTGTTGCATTTCCACCCTATTTTAATACCAAAAGTACAAATTTTGAAAATTCATTATCTCCCACGTAGACAGTGCCAGATAACCTAACCTAACCCTCAAGATTCAACCAACTTTTGATGTAAATATAAAAAAATACGATTTTGGAATAATCTTTTGGTTGGTACCTTTTTCCCATTTTACCCCCTTAAAGTATGACTTTCTAAAATCTCCCATTTTTACGTGTCTATGCAATTACAGCGATGTACAAAACGAATTTCATCATTCTAGCTGTAGCCGTTTAGTGGGTACCATTTCTACGCAATCAGAGGAATGCATACACCGAATTTCATTATTTTAGGTGCAGCCGTTTGGTTGGTACCATTTTTATACCTCTATACCCATTTTACCCCTTAAATGTACGAATTTGGAAAAAATACTTTTATAAAGGGTGATTTTTTAAAAGCTATAGGAAAGTTTTCAAAGAAACACATACAATTCAGAAAAATGCATGAAATCTTTATTTGAATCGATACAACGGTCAATATAAATTAACGTTTGAAGATTATTTCATGCAAATGTTGACCTTGACTGCGCCACGTTTTTGAGTAACAGAGGCCCAATTGCTGCGAACGGCGACGAATCGATAATTGATGTTCATCATTAACACTGGCCTATACAGCTGCGATATTTTCTTCAGTTCGCTCTCTACGTAAGCGTGTTGGTGGTTTAATGTCCAACAATGAAAATTTGGTGCGAAATTTAGTCTCAATAGCCCGAATAGCTGCTTCAGTGGGTCGATTAAGCTGACCATAAAATGGAAGCGCGCGATGAACTTTCTTAACAAAGCACGCATTTTGTTAATAAAATTCAATAATTTGCAAGCGTTGTTCATTTGTAAGACGATTCATGGTTAAATTATAGACCAAACTGAAGATGTTTGACAGTGAAACAAAACACGAAACGTGTGTCAGCTGTTTAAACCAGTGTTGCCAAAAAGATAATAGCTAAAAAATCACCCTTTAGTTTTGATTATGGAAAGGAGGAGAATCACACCCAACCTAAAATAAATTTGATCTTAGACAATTCTTCCTTTTTGCGCCGTAAACTAAAGTTCTGTTCTTCAATATTCTCCATGGAGCATATCCATTGATTATAAGTGGTACATATATTACCGATCACAAGAAAAACACTTTGAAACCTGATTTAAATTTCCGTCTGTTTTTCTGCCTGGCAAAGCGGGCGGGGGTTCAGCTAGTTGCTAATAAAAGGTTATTTATACAATCGTAAACAGTACGTTCAACTTGATCAACAAAAAAGCTCTCTTGGTATGGTTGAATATGGTGTTCCTCAAGGTAGTGTGTTGGGCCCATTACTATTCAAGATATATATATATAGATGATATATCTAATCTTGGACTATCTGGGAAACTCTTCATGTACGCTGACGATGTATGTCTTATATATTCATATCAAAATGAAGCTGCCGTCAAAGCATACATTGAACGTGATGCTGCTCTAATATGTGAATTTACAAGAATAAATAAACTTTTTTTAAATGCAAACAAAACGAAGCTGATACGATTCAAGCCATATCACCATCAGAACATATCCTCGGTATTTGCTGACGGTAAAGAAATTATGGAAGTCGGTTATGTTAACTATTTAGGCATATGTTTGCAAAGCAACCTTTCATGGGACAAGCATATTTCGCATCTAAAAACAAAATCTTCTCAGGCTCTGGGTCTACTTTACAAATTTAAAAATAAAAATTTGACCGTGCCACAAAGTTGTTAATATACCAAACACTTGTTCAAATTAGTTTTAATTATTTGACAATTTTGAATGGTTATAAGAATAGTAGTGAACTTAAATCACTCCAACGGACACAAACAAAGTCTTTAAATTTAGTTGCCAATTTTCCAGTGAGATACCCTACAATGTCACTTAACAGGGATATATTTTTTTTGCGACAGTTTTGCCAATTTATGGATTATATAAAATGCAACTACTGACGTACGTTTTCAAGTGCATTCATAATATTGGACATCACACCATAAAATTTTTATCAAATCTGCATTCTTTAAATACGAGGAATAATGCCAATTTGAGAGTACCCAGGTGCAGATTGGAAGTAACCAAGCAGAGAATAGAATATATGGGTAGTTATGGGTTTAATAATTTGCCACAGGAATTAAGGAATTTAACTAGAATTCCAACTTTTAAAAATTTGCTTAAAAATCACTTGTTTCGAAATGTTGAGGGACTTTTATTTTAAATATTTCTAATATATATACTGTTTTTAGGCTATAATTAGTTTTTAAATTACAATTGTACATATGTATATGATATTACATTTTTGATTTTGCCAACTTGCCTCAATAATGTCAATATGACGCTGAGGCTTCAAAATTATGTTTTAATAATTTTATAATATTATTATACATAATATATTTATATTATAATAATCTTAACATTTGTAATATGAATTTATAATAAAATATTATTAAATATTTTCAAAAAGAAAAACTCAAAAATATTCACCAAAACAAACAAGCATACTTTTGGCCTTTAGAAACCTATTGTGAAGTGCTGTGCCACGGTGCAGATGTTCGACCAACCCTGTGTGACAAATCTCACTCAAGAGAGTGTATATTTGTGGTACTAAACTCAGCAAAGAGAAACTATATTCTTGAATCAGTATATTTTTAGTGTAGTCTTAGGTAGCAACGGCTACTAATTAATTCAAAAAACGTGTGTGGTGACCACCACATACCAGAATTTTGGCCATTGTAAAGCACTGTGCCATATGACAGATGTTCGAACTACACTGTGTGACAAATCTCACCCAAGAGCGTGGATTTGTAAAACTCAAAACAAATGAGAGACAGAGAGAAACTTTAGCCTTGAACTTCGAGTTTTAGTATATTTTCGGACACTGTGGAAGTGTCCACTAATTAATTCATAAAAAACCGGCGCGCTGTGACCTCTTCAAATCGGTTTGAGTTTTAGATTTGAAATTTACACTTCGTGTCGTTGTTTCGCTGCTCATTGTTTGAGCATAACTCGAAAGGTGTGTTTGCACTGCGCGCGCGGTGTTAAGTTCCAGATGCAAGTTGTTTTTAAAAATATCGTAAATCGGATGTGTTTCATCAGCTGGTAAAAAAATAACAGACACAAGCACGTTCTCAAATAATAATTCTTAGCACAAAAAGTGAACAGATTTTAATGTGTGCCCTTTTGTTTATAGTGCTCGATTTGTCAAAATCCCATGTAGGTCTGATACTACCATTAGGTTTTCTTCTCCTTCTAAATTCCGAGTATGTGGGCATTGGTGTTTCCCCCAGGACAACTGTAAGTAGCCATTATTTCATTCCCTCTTTTTCTCTCCGTACCAATTGAAGACCATCTTTCCCATCTGTAGGCTGATCGCATTCAGAGTTTTGGCTACCAGCAGGAGACACATACAATTATTACCAAAGATGGTTATATTCTGACCATATTCCGCATACGTCCGAAATCCACCAGTTTTCACACTGATGCTGATAGTGAACCTTCGAGGCCCGTCGTGCTAATGATGCATGGTTTGACCGGCAGTTCGGATGGCTGGGTCATCAATGGCCCCTCAAATGCGTTGGCCTTTGATCTGGTCGACAGTGGCTACGATGTGTGGCTGGGCAATGCCCGCGGCACACCCTATGGCCGACGCCATTTAAGCATGACCTCCAGTGAGCGTAGGTTTTGGCGTTTTTCCTGGCATGAAATCGGTGTCATCGACTTGCCCTCGACCATGGACTACATACTCAAAGCGACGGGGCAATCATCACTTCACTACGTGGGCTACTCGCAGGGCACTACCGTACTCTGGCTGCTGCTGTCCACCCGACCGCAGTATAATGATAAGCTGCGAAGTACTCAACTGTTGGCGCCCATAGCTTACATGCATCATGCTCAGCAATATCGTTATATTTCTGCCGTCAAACGTAACTATGCTCAAATGGATTTTCTATTCGGTCAATTCCCCCTCCTCCAAAATAAGTTTTTGCTAAAGGTATTTGGTTTCGAAAGATGTCGCAGCTCTGCAGCTCATCCCCTACTGTGCAAGATTATTCTGACCGTGTCAAGTGGCGGTTTTTCGGGCCATTTAAATAATGTAAGTTTAAAGTGAGAGGAAAATCTATTTTGTCGATCGATCTTAAAATAAAGCCTATAATTTTAGTCCTTGATACCGGAAATATTTGAGATCTTCCCGGCCAGTTGCTCGACCCAACAAGCTCTGCATTTCATACAGGTTCACATGTCGCGACAACTTCGACAGTATGACTTTGGTACCGGGGACAATCTGCAGCGCTATAATTGCTCTTCACCCCCCTTGTATGAATTGTCGAATATAAATCCGCGATTGCCTATACATTTGTACTACAGCGATTATGATGGGTTTTCATCGAAAGCTGATGTCGAGTTGTTTAGTCGCACATTGGGCAATAAGAGTGTAAATCATTTTATCGATTTGAAGCAATTTGCTCATGTTGATTTTTTGTGGTCCCGCAATCTTAAGGATGTTATAAATCGAGATGCATTACGGATAATACAAGAAGCGGAGGAGATTCTGCAAGGGCACAACTTAAACTAGTGTGCAACGGACCAAAATTCGTGTAGTTATACGGGATTTTATAAAGAATGCAGTAGCACCAAAAATCGAAAATAAACCGATTAGATCACAAATGTACAGTGATTAAACTAAAATATTTTACGACGACACAATAAACACCAAAAAACAACTTTTCGAAATCTACCTGAACGTAAGTTGTATTAATTATTTATATTAAATATTTTTAATTTCGACTGTATTCAAGTTTATAATTGTTGTAGAGTAAGTAGGAAAAACTTCATCGTGAAACATATGGAACGTCTCATTGACGCTGATGTTAATAAAAAACAAACTTTAAAAAATCCGTTTCATTTCATTTTCATTTATTAAGTCAATGGACAATAAAGCAGTAAACAAATATAATAATGAATTTAATTAATTAAGTTACTTAAGAATATTTTAAGCTTAAAACTGGGAAAACATAAATCGCTTGATTCACTAATAAGGCCGTTATTATAAAAATGTGTATTGATATGAAATGACATATGAGTCATTCCATGTCAAGCGGTAGGTCTTTAACCTCGATAGCTGCGATTGTTTTGATTTGTTTTGTGTATGCATTTTTCTCATAAAAATGTTGTATACGTATTTTTGAAAAAAAAAATAGACAATTTTTGTCACGAGTAACAGTGAAAAAAATATAATCTATATACTCCACGATATATATATGTCTTTGTGCATTTGTTTGTAACGCCCAAAAGGAAACGAGATAGACCCATTGTTAATTATACCGATCGACTTAGAATCACTTTTTGAGTCGATTTAGCAATGTCCGTCCGTCTGTCCATCTATTCTTTAAAATTGGCAAACCATCTTATATTTCAACTAGAAACACCTGTGGTAAAAATGTGTTAGATCGGTTCAGATTTATATATAGCTCCCATACAAATTTCGCTACCGATTTGACTTTATCCGCTCTAGATACCACATATTTCGCTTGATTTGCTTCAAATTACCTTGCACTACCTTATAATTCTACTAGAAACATCTGTGTTGAAAATGGATTAAATCGGTTCAGATTTGGATATAGCCCCCATACAAATTTCGCTTCCGATTTGACTTTTTCCGCTCTAGAAACCACATATTGCATCAGATCGTCTTCAAATTTGGCAAAACATCTTATATTTCCACTGGAAATAACCAAGGTGAATATAGGTCAGATTGGTTCAGATTTAAATATAGCTCCCATACAAATTTCGCTCCCAATTTGACTTTTTGCGCTCTAGAAACCATAGATTGTATCAGAATGTCTACAGATTTGGCAAAACATCTTATATTTAAACTAGGAACACCTATGGTGAAAACAGGTCAGATCGGTTCAGATTTATATATAGCACCCATTAAAATTTCGCTACCGTGTTGACTTTTTCTGCTCTACACCATTTTCAAGTGTAATTCAAAAGACACCATTTGAAATTCAAAAAATATCAATTGAAATTAAAAAAATATCATTTGAAATTCAAAACTCGTCATTTGTAATTCAAAAGACACCATTTGAAATTCAAAAGTCGTCATATGAAATTCAAAACTCGTCATTTGTAATTCAAGAGACACCATTTGAAATTCAAAAGTTTTCATTTGAAATTCAAAAATTATTCCATTTGAAATTCAAAAGATTCCATTTGAAATTCAAAAATGTAAACAAACGTATTTAAGAAAAATATACATTAGGTGGGGTAGCATTTATTTTTCCACAAATTTGGATATTCTGCAGTTTTGGAAACAGATTTAATAAATTGATAAGCAACTAATAATTATAATGATGTAAAATGTCGGCAATTTCATATATAGTTTATAACCTTCGCCAGCTCAGAGAGCATCTGCATATAATTTATAATGACTTGCATTTTACTTAGGGTTGTATTATTTGTGTGGGAGGTACAACAAATCATAACTATTTTATAGGTATAAAGTGATTGTAAACCATTTCCAATGTTAAATTGTTACTGATCAGTTTTATTTTAACTAAAGCTTATGCCAATTTGTGTAGAGGTCTTGCAATATCACTCATATTGCAGGTGTATATAACGTCTATGAAAACATTACCAAATATCAAATTTCAGAGTATTCCGATCGTCCGTATAGAAGTTATAAAATCTTTAAATTTAAAAAGGTCAGAGTTATTGACAGAAAGCACGAATTTTTACAAAATGAACTTAACACGTTATATTTGAACTGGATGAACTTATTGTGAAAGTTAGTCACTATATTCCATGTTTGGATATAGCACCGATATAAATATTTCCGATTTGACAAATTGGACCAGATTAGAAAACATACAAAAATTCTTCCCGTTTTCATTTTTACCGAGTTGAATTGTATTCCCATAGAAAGTGGAGTGTATTATATAGTCGGCCCCGCCCGAATTAAGCCTTTCCTTACTTGTTTTTTCTAAAAGTTGTGTTCATTCTGTTGGATATAACTCGTGAAATCCTTGGCTGATTTTAATGTAATATACCTTATATACTAGTGATAAAAATTGTCTAATCTCTTAATCTCTCTTTTTTTTTAATATTGAAGCGTTATGTTTTTTAAAGTTTTTACAATTTTATTTTGATTTAGCTGGTTAAACAGTTTTGTTTCACTGTCAAACATCTTCAGTTTGGTCTATAATTTAACCATGGATCGTCTTACAAACGAACAATGCTTGCAAATTATTGAATTTTATTATCAAAATGCGTGCTCTGTTAAGAAAGTTCATCGCGCGCTTCCATTTTATGGTCAGTTTAATCGACCCACTGAAGCGGCTATTCGGGGTATTGCGACTAAATTTCGCACCAAATTTACATTGTTGGACATTAGACCACCAACACGCTTACGTAGAGTGCGAACTGAAGAAAATGTCGCAGCTGTATCGGCCAGTGTTAATGATGACAATCATTTATCGATTCGTCGCCGTTCGCAGCAATTGGGCCTCTGTTACTCAAAAACGTGGAAATGCCAAAATTGGACTAAGCGGATGGACCATTTGAGGCGCAGTCAAGGTCAACATTTGCATGAAATAATCTTCAAACATTAAATTATATGGACCGTACTATCGATTCAAATAAAGATTTCATGAATTTTTCTGAATTTTATGTGTTTTTTTTTTTTTGAAAAACTTTCCTATAGCTTTTAAAAAATCACCCTTTATATAGTTGATATTCTCAAAAACGTGACAAAAGATTCAATATATAACGTAAAAGACGCAATAGAATTCAGACATAAAATTAAGAATAAGACAATTGACAATTGCTTCCGAGCATACCCATAAGTTTAGCCCTGTGGGCAATAGAAAAGAAGTTGAGTCTAGTGGAAAATTCACCCCAATACCGAAACAGCTTTTTATGGAAATATTGACATTTTGTATTAAGGAGACACGCACTAAGACAAACTATATGAGCAAAAGAAAGGAATGCCGATGGGATCTCATGCATCTGCAGTAATAGCTGATATAGTAATGGAAGAATTGTTGGACACTATACAAGAAAAACCAAAAATCTTGACAAAATATGTAGAAGACTTGTTTGGAATTATAAAGAAAACCTCATTGAACAGCATACTTAACGCATTTAACAGTCACATACAATTCACGATGGAAGAGGAAAATGACCAGAAATTACCTTACTTAGACACGGTAGTTATACGACAAGGAAACACGTTTAAAAATAGACTGGTATCAACAACAACAGCAACAACCAACAGCATCAGGACGACTAATAAACTTCTATTTCAAACATCCTTGACGTACAATATTCAACACCGCGACGAATTTTATCAACAGAGTTCTACAAATTAGTGACAAGGAGTTTCATAGAATAAACAAACAGAAAATAAGGACAATATTAAAGCTGAATGACTTCCCCAAGATTACCATCGAAGATCTATTAAAATATCGTAGAAAAAAGGACAAGGATGAACCGCAGAAAATCTATAAATCCATGACTACATACGTCTGAAAAAGTGCAACACTCTGATATTTTTGACAAAGAAAAGTATGAATTGGCCCATAAGACTAACAATACGGTACCACAACTAAATAGTAAGACGAAATCAAAAATCAAAAAAGAAGAAAAAGCCAATGTGGTGTACAAGATCAAATGCAATGGCGACGAGTCCAACATAAAACCGAAAGGTATATGTTGGTACGACAAAAGCAAAACTGAATAATAGACTTTCTTCCCAAAAATCAGACCAATTGAACAAAAAACAGCACTCGCAGTCCTTTGTACCTTGACTGGACATAAACCTTACTTTGACTATATTGAGATATAAGTGGAAGAGAGAAATTATGCGAGAAGAATATGTAGGTTAGAAATGCTACATATTATTATTGACGTCGCAGCGGAAAAAAGACCAGAGTTACAAGCCGAGCCTTAATTATAGGCGGCGGCTTTCGGCTGATTTGCCGGATCGTTCTGTCATTCGTAATTATTTGACAATTTTGGGAAAATGGAAGTAACAATTTGTATTGGTTTTTAATACATTTTCATTTATTTTTTGGCAAGTAGTTCAATATTAGCCAACATTAGCCAAAGTTCCCATAATTTAATATTATTACGACGATGTTCAATGGAAACAATAGAATTGGATATCCTACCGTCACCTATCAACAGCATCGCCCTCCTCTGGACACGGTCAAGTAGCTCCAGTGATGAAGCTGGAGCACCCGACCTTATATGGTCATCAGGTCTCCCGTAGATAGATTCCTACGGAAGCCATACTGTCGATCATTATTAAGTCATTAGTTTCTAAATACCTCACAAGAGCGCTGAGCAAATCGCGATCGGTCGATATTTAGCAGGGTTATTAGCCTCACCTTTTTAGGGATGGGCTGTATGTTCGCAATTTCCCAACGCGCTGGGAAAACCCATGGCCGGTATGCAAGGTTGATAAGATTACGAAGGGGACGGACAAGCGTCAAAGAGCACTTACATAGGACCAGTGCTGCCTATGCCATACGGGCCTGGAGATTTATTTACGTCGAGATTTGCGAGAACACTTTTAACTTCACGTGTTCGAAAAAACATCTGAGGCATGGAACTAGATACATTTTCGATCACGGGGAGTGGTTGATTGCTTTCCGGCAAGGATGAATTCCTTACAAACATTTCAGCCAATAGGTTAGCTTTGGCAACCGGGTTAGTGAATATCTGGTCATCATTAATAAGAGTTGGGATAGATGAGGAGTTATCCTTTACTCTTCTCACAAATGACCAAAAGCTCTTACTTCCCCTGGGAGAAGCAAGAACTTTAGCACAAAGACGTTGTTCGTACAGAAACTTTTCACGTCTAAGTACCCTGGTACACATGGTTCTTGTTTGCTTGCGTAGCAGATCAGTTGTGGCATTTTTATTTAAACGCCATTTCCTGAATGCTTCCCCTTTGGATCTGACAGCTGTCTTGGATGTCTGGTTAAACCAACTTTATCCGAAATATCTTTAGTTGGAATAAATGACTTCATTCCAATCAAGATAATATTTTCAATCATTTCAGCCGCAGCATCTATATCGCCATTTAGAAAACAAAGTTTCCAATTGAAATGCTGGAAAAAGTAGTTGAGCTCGGCCTAACGTGCCTTTTCATATATATAAATTGTCCGCTTTGGGGCTGGGGTCGAAGCGACACGAAGAGCGGAATACGATCAGTGCAGTGATCAGAATTACCAAGAGGTACTAAAACATCAACTTCATACTTTTCAGGGTGTGAAGTTAGAAAAAGATCAAGAATATTTAGGTTTTGCTCTTGGACACACGGAATCTGAGTCGCTTCTTTCACTAGTTGCGTTAAATCATTATGCGCGGCAAAAAGCTCGGTGTATATATGATATCCTACACCTAGTCATTATACCCCGTGGTATAAGGTATAAAAAGGTAGTTATATTTGAACCGGATATATATTCTACAAATTTCATACTTCTATCTGTATTTGTAAGAAATTTTGAACACAATGGTTGAATGGGAGCTATATATAAATCTGAACCGATCTGGCCGATTTTTAGCATAGATTTTCTAGTTGAAATTTAAGAAGTTTTCCGAAATTTGATGGATATCTCTTAAATATGTGGTTTCTAGAGCGGAACGAATTAAATCGGATAAGTCATTTATATGGGAGCTATATATAAATTTGAAACGATTTGACCCACTTTCGCCATGGATGTTTCTATTTGAAATATTAGCTGATGTGCCGAATTAGAAGAAAATCTGTTGAAATATGATATTTCTATAGCGGAAATAATCAATTCAGTGGCGAAATTTGTATTGGAAATATATATATATATATATATATCTGAACCGATCTGGCACATTTTTACCAGAGCTGTTTCTAGTTGAAATATAAGTAGTTTCGTCAAATTTGAAGAAAATCTGTTAAGATATGTGGTTTCTAGAGCGGAAAGAGTCAAATCGGAAGAGACATTTGTATGGGAGCTATATATAAATCTGAACCGATCTGGCCAGAGCTCTTTCCAGATAAAATATATGACGTGTTGCTAAATTTGGAGAAAATCTGTTAAAATATGTGGTTTCTAAAGCGGAAAGAGTAAAATCGGGAGCCAAATTTGATCTGAATCTGAACCGATTTGCTTAAAATTAAATAGCGTTCGTCCTTATTCCATGAAACTTCGTTTTGCAGAGTTTCATTTAGTTCTAACCATAATTGCGATCTGTGCTTTGATTACAAGAATAAAAGGACGGACGGACGGACATCGCTAAATCGACTCAAAAAGTGATTCTAAGCCGATCGGTATAATAAACGATGGGTCTATCTCGATTCCTTTTGAGTGTTACAAACAAATGCACAAAGTCATTGTACCCTGTGGCGTATAATTTTCGTCTTAAAACGAAAAAATATCGAGCTGCCTACTTAGTTCTTCTTTGGCTTACTTTATGGCCCAATACTCCTCTGTGCTACGTACGTGTTACAAAATAAAATATTATTTTATCTAAAAAATCATTTTTTTAATTATTTTGCGTATATTCATTATATGCATAACTTCTACATTTATCCATAGATCTTTTATATATAGAACAAAACTAATGTTTCCGATTCTTCTATGTTTTTATATTTTTTTCTTTACAAAAATCAATTTTTTTCGCAATTATGTGGAGACTGTCACCCAAACCACAGTTTCTCTCTGTGAAAGTGAAATTTGTAGGCATCATAATTACCTTTAATTTATGAAGATATAAATTAAAAATTTTCTTTAATTGAACATTTCCCAAACGAGAGTACCTCCGGCCAAAATTGGAATTTTAGTGAAGAATTAAAAAATAAATATATGGATAATATATTTTTAATTTCGTTTTCGAGTTTAGAAAACAAATATATATAAAACGTTATATGATAGACCTAGGGCAAAAAATTCTTTGCATGTGTTTTTAATGCCATTAGCTTATGAAGCAGTGTACAGCTGTGGCCAAAAAAAGCAGTGAAGAGATAAAAAAATGTCGACAAAGAGAAATGTCAGTTTTACTTCGAAAATTCTAAAAGTTTTTACGGTGATTGAAAGGTGGTATTGTGCCATTCTTAAAATGGCTTTAAATAAAAAATTTAGTTTTTGTAAATTTGAGATTAAGCCTTTAGAACCATTTATGTCAAAAATGAGACCAATCTAAAAAATAGCAGCGCTAATAAAAACTAAAAATATGTTGTTTCAATTCACTTTAATTGAAAACTTTTTTGAATAATTACTTAAATAAAGATATTTTCTTGAATTTAACACTTAGTTTTACTGACTTTATTGCTTAATATTGCTACATAACGTCGTTTCTTGCAGCCAAGTAGTATTTTGCACCTTTCATGCGGTATTTTTGACCATGCCTCTATAATTTCGTGTCAAATATCGTTATTGTTTTTCAGTATTGCTAGTGAGATCTCATTTTAGTCATCACACTTCAAATTTTTGATTATATTGAGATGCGGTGTCTGCCGGAACCATTCCATAACATCGATATTATTGACTTCAAACCACCTTTTTGAGAGTCGGCTGGTGTTTTCGGGATAATTGACCTGCTAGAAGACTCATTTAAGGAGCTTTCCATATTCTGCATACGTAAGCAGTATTTTGATGTACTGGGCGGAGTCCATAGTAGTTCTGGCCCAATGTATTGACCTAACTCCATAATATGAAAAGCACGCCCAAGCCATTATGCTTGATCCTCCCTATTTTACAGATTTTGGTACTATACCTGGAGATGTATTCCGTGTTCTGTGGACGTCTTACAAACTGACGATGTACTGTCCCACCATTAGGGTTTGGGGTCCGGGATTTCCCGAACCGTGTTTCCCGGGAATTCCCGGAAAAATTTGGACGGGAATTCCCGGGAAAATTTTTTCAATTTCCCGGGAATACGGGAAATATTAAAAAAATAATTTATTTATTATGTTGATCAATAATTTAATGTTACTATATAAATTGGAATTTTTAGATGTATTTCAAATTCATATATGTTTTTACATTACTGACAATAATAAGTAATTGTTTATATTATATTACTACAAACAAAATTTTTTAAATTCGCTAAATAGCCATTTTATGCCAAACCCAGCTAGGGGAATAAAAACTTTCTGTGAGGCTATTGCAGGATCTTTATTGTGAAATAAAAAGATCATGCCGACAATACTATGGCTTACATAATGTAAATTTTCTTGTTTTCCTAGAAGAAACGAGGTGAATATCTTCTTCAAGAACAATTTACTTTACATATGTAGGCAGAAAGAAATGGCCTAAAAATAGGAATACAATAAAATTTGTTCGCCTGGAAACTTTCAAGAGAAATCTAATAGGAATAAATGTCCAATTCTGACGATTAGTCTACAACTTTTCAAGTTTATAATGAGAAAATGTAATTTATAATAAACAGGAAATGTAAATTCATAATAGGAGCATGATAATTCATAATCAGCACTGTAAATTGATAATGTGAAATGTAAATTCATATTGAGAAATATAAATTCATAATAAGAAGATACAAATTGATAATGAGATATATAAATACAAAATGAGAAAATCCAAATTGATAATGAGAAAATATAAATTCTTATTCAGGAATATATATTCATAAAATATAAATTCATAATCAGGAACTCTAAAATTTATAATCGAAGCTATGTATGTACGCTTTTCTGTGGATATTTTCGTAGAAACACATATTTTATCAATGTCCTCATTATAAATTTACATTTTCTCAATATGATTTTATATTTTCTCATTTTGAATTCATATTTTCTGGATATGAAAACGTATTTTTTGATTATGAATTTGGATTTTCTGATTACAAACTTGTATATTTCATTATGAATTGGTATGTTCCTATTATGAATTATGATTTATATATCTCATTATGAATTAACATGTTCGTATTATAAATTTACATTACCCATTATGAATTTATATGTCCCTAATATGAATTTACATTTCTCAATATAAATTTGTATGTTCCGAACATAATCTTGAAAAGGTGTAAAGTAAAATATTTGTAAAATGAAAAATAATTTGTAAAATATTCGTTTTTAATTTATAATATGACAGTATTGAAAAAACACACCAGTTATAAAATGTTGATATTTTAAACCATATTGAACTTACCTATAAATAAATTACTTTTTCGTGGGAATTCCCGGGATTCCCGGGAATGAAATAGTTCATTCCCTTTTTCCCGGGAAATGAAAAAAGTCCGGGAAATCCCAAACCCTACCCACCATACAAAACAATTTTTGATTCTATTGACCATAAAACCTGTACCCACTTTTTGGTTGGCTACAGCAGGTAGCAATTTGTTGTGACTTTTATTTTTAAGTGGGACTTTTCTCGGACTTCTGGCTTACAGATTATGTTTTCTTAGTAATCTACGAACGTTTTAAACTCTCAGAGATGGACAGACATTGTTTTTTTTATTTCGGTGGCGGGCGTAAGTGGGTTTTTTGTACTAGACTTTACTATTCGGCGAATGGTTGCAGGTGATATAAACTGATTTTTTGACGTGTTTTGGTTTTTTCTTCTTATAATATCGAATTTCTGATCATTTTAATGGAACACTGGAAAAATATCGAACTTCATTATAAATTTTTCCCTCAGATTTCAACCTTTTTTATGAACTCGATTTTGTTCTCCACAATGCTCTGCTCGCCCTACTTATGAAGAAAAATAAAACAACAACATTTCATAATATCTTATTTATAGCATCAAATCGAATTGAAAAAATGAGATAAAATTCCTTTTTCTTGAGATTTTTTGAATGCTTCTATTATTTTGACCGGTCCAAAATGTCGAATAATCCAAAAAATGTGAAATTTCTTAAACAATTAAAATCATATCACCAAATAAACTATTTTTGTGTATAGCACTGCATTTAATGCAGTAGTAGCAATAAAAAAATAGCACACAAATAAATATATGAAAATGTATGCTAAGTTGTGGTGCGCTGCTATTATTTTGACCGCAACTGTATATACATACTTTATGTGGTCTACGATGTATATTTCAAGGTGTTGCAAACGGAATGACAAAATGAATATACGCTTTATGCTAAGGTGGAGGCTATCGGATTTTTGCAGGAACTCAAAAATATTCACTCTACACCCAAAATAAGCAGATAGTTGGTTGTTAGAGAACGATTGTTAGGCACAGTGTCACGTTCGACCAACACTGTGTGACAAATCTCACTCAAGAGAGTAAATTCTAGTACTAAACACACCAAAGAGAATTTTCTAATTAATTAAAAAAATCACATATCAAAATAAGCCGGCTCAAGAGTACAACATTTCTAATACTCAAATCAAATAAGAGAAACTTTAGTGTTGAATTACGAGTTTTTTAGTATATTTTTAGTATAGTTGTGGGTTGCAGTGTCTTCTAATTAATTCATAAAAAACTGGCATGGTGACATTTTAAAAACGGTTTGAGTTTTAAATTTTTATTTCCTTACTCTTCGTTTCGTTGGATTTGTGACCAATTGTTTGAACTTTAGACTGCATTCGAATATTGTGCTCGATCAATTGTTTGAAATCCGAGTTGATTTTAGAAATATTGAAAATCGGATATGATACACATCGAGCAGCTGGTAAAAAATAACAGACACAAGCACGTTCCTAATAATAATTCTTAGCACAAAGTGAGCAGATGTTAATGGCTTTCTTTTGTTTATAGTGCTCGATTTGTCAAAATCCCATGTAGGTCTGATACTACTATTAGGATTTCTTCTCCTTCTAAATTCCGAGTATGTGGGCATTGGCGTTGCCCCCAGGACAACTGTAAGTAGCCATCATTTCATTCCCTCTTTTTCTCTCCGCACCAATTGAAGACCATTTTTTCCATCTTTAGGCTGATCGCATTCAGAGTTTCGGCTACCAGCAGGAAACACATACAGTTACTACCGAAGATGGTTATATTCTGACCATATTCCGCATACGTTCGAATTCCACCAGTTTCCATACTGATGCTGATAGCGAACCTTCGAGGCCCGTCGTGCTACTGATGCATGGTTTGACCGGCAGTTCGGATGGCTGGGTCATCAATGGCCCCTCAAATGCTTTGGCCTTTGATCTGGTCGACAGTGGCTACGATGTGTGGCTGGGCAATGCCCGCGGCACACCCTATGGCCGACGCCATTTAAGCATGGCCTCTAGTGAACGTAAGTTTTGGCGTTTTTCCTGGCATGAAATCGGTGTCATCGACTTGCCCTCGACCATGGACTACATACTCAAGGCGACGCGGCAGTCTTCGCTTCACTACGTGGGCTACTCGCAAGGCACTACCGTACTCTGGCTGCTGCTGTCCACCCAACCGGAGTATAATGAGAAGCTGCGAAGTACTCAACTGTTGGCGCCCATAGCTTATATGCATCATGCTCAGCAATATCGTTATATTTTTGCCTTCAAACGTAACTATGCTCAAATGGATTTTCTATTCGGTCAATTCCCCCTCCTCCAAAATAAGTTTTTGCTAAGGGTATTGGGTTTCGAAAGATGTCGCAGTTCTGCAGCTCATCCCCTACTGTGCAAGATTATTCTCACCGTGTCAAGTGGCGGTTTTTCGGGCCATTTAAATAATGTAAGTTGAAAGTGAGAGGAAAATCTATTTTGCCGATCGATCCTAAAATAAATCCTATAATTTTAGTACCTGCTACCGGAAATATTTGAGATCTACCCGGCCAGTTGCTCTACCCAACAAGCTCTGCATTTCATACAGGTTCACATGTCGCGACAACTTCGACAGTATGACTTTGGTACCGGGGACAATCTGCAGCGCTATAATAGCTCTTCACCCCCCTTGTATGAATTGTCGAATATAAATCCGCGATTGCCTATACATTTGTACTACAGCGATTATGATGGGTATTCATCGAAAGCTGATGTCGAGTTGTTTAGTCGCACATTGGGCAATAAGAGTGTAAATCATTTTATCGATTTGAAGCAATTTGCTCATATCGATTTTTTGTGGTCCAGCAATCTTAAGGATGTTATAAATCGAGATGCATTACGGAGAATACAAGAAGCGGAGGAGATTCTGCAAAGGAACGACTTAAACTAGTGCTGGGTCAGCTGCATCACAGCTCAAAGAGTGATGTGTTTGGTAAATTCTTAATATATATCTTCTGTGGTGCCGGAGACCGAGTGAAGTAAAGTGCGGGATCGTAAACATTTAAATAGAATGTCCTAGCCGAATGTGTGCTAATTACGAAAGATTTTAAAATTGTTGCTGTGGTCTTTGGTTATATAGATTTGTATTAGTAGTTATTTTTTATTGTTTTATTTTGTCCTAAATTGTTTTCACAATCGGAAATTGTTTTCAAAAAACAAATTTTCTTCTCTACAAAAAAAAAATTGAAAATCTAATTTTGTAAACGCCAAATTCGTAGACGTTTAAGAAAAAAAATATATGCTTGTTGCCCCTGTTTTTTTGTTATGTTTTATTTTGAATTTTAAAGCAAATTGTATTTTAAAAATATTTCAATTTGTACTAATTTATAAAAATAAACAAAAGTTTATGTGCCGAAAGTAAAAATATATTTTTTATTGAAATCGAAATGATAAAGTACAAATTGAGAAATTGAGTTAAGCTCGTTTTTATTTTAACAAAAATTTATAATAAATATAAATAAATAATAACTTTATAAATAATAAATAACTTTTTTTGAAAATGCTATAAAAAACTACTGAATATTTTCTCAAATTTCTTTTTTATTTGAAAGTACAATTCTTCCGGTTAATAATAGAAAATAATTTCATTCAAATGGCTGCCTCGGGCACCCCACAAATAGTACACCAACGGTTGGATAGTTAAAAAAACGTTAGATGGCGGCCCTATATAATATTATAATTGAAATATTACTCTGAATAAATAGGAAATCGAATTCAATATTGTAGATTCATTATAATTATAATACTAGGCAACAAAAAAACTAAAACTTAGTGTTCAAGACCTAAAAATTAAAATCAACATAAACATAAACAAGTAAAAACGGCGTTAAGTTCGGCCGGGCCGAACTTTATATACCCTCCACCATGGATTGTATTCCACAGAGGTTGTCGGTTTTCGTAGAAGTGCAGTAATATTACAGGAAAATATAAATTAATATAGCCACACCAAAACAAATACAAATATTGAAAAAATAATTATATAAATAAATATAATATTTTAATTATTTCAAACCATTATCTATTTTAAATCAAAAAATAAATATTCTTATATTTATATTTTCAAAAAGCTTAAATACCATAAATATTGGAAGATAGTGGGTGCTACAGTTGGTTGTACTTCCATTCTATTTTAATTCCAAAAGTACAAATTTTGAAAATCCATTATCAGACGTACATGTCCAAAGTACAAAATAACCTAACTTAATGATTCAACCAATTTTTGCCGTAAAAGAAAAAGTACGAATTTGGAAAAAACTTTTTATTTTGCATATCTATGCATTCAGAGGAATGTATACACCGAATTCCATGATTCCAGCTGCGCCCATTTGGTTGGTACCATTTTTACCCCCTTGACATTTCGACACAATTACAATTTCTTCATTCTAGCTGTAGTAGTTTAGTTGGTACTATTTTTAACCCCCTATACCATTGTATCCCTTGAAAGTACGAATTTCAAAATATCCGTTTATTATTCGTGTCTACGCAGTCAGTGGAATGTATACTCCGAATTGCATGACTTTAGCTGCGGTCATTTTGTTGGAGCTATTTGTATCCCCTTTTTCCATTTTAACCCCAAAAAGTACGAATTTCTAAAAATCTGTTTATTTTAAATGTATACGCAATCAGAGGAATGTATACACCGAATTTCATTATTCCAGGTACAGCCGTTTGGTTGGTACCATTTTTATCCCTCTATTCCCATTTTACCCCTTAAAAGTACGAATTTGGAAAAAATACTTTTATATTATGTCTCTACTCTGTTAGAGGAATGTAAAGAGTGATTTTTTTGAGGTTAGGATTTTCATGCATTAGTATTTGACAGATCACGTGGGATTTCAGACATGGTGTCAAAGAGAAAGATGCTCAGTATGCTTTGACATTTCATCATGAATCGTCTTACAAACGAACAACGCTTGCAAATTATTGAATTTTATTATCAAAATGCGTGCTCTGTTAAGAAAGTTCACTGCGCGCTTCCATTTTATGGTCAGTTTAATCGACCCACTGAAGCGGCTATTCGGGCTATTGTGACTAAATTTCGCACCAAATTTACATTGTTGGACATTAAACCACCAACACTCTTACGTAGAGTGCGAACTGAAGAAAATATCGCAGCTGTATCGGCCAGTGTTAATGATGACCACCAATTTTCGATTCGTCGCCGTTCGCACCAATTGGGTCTCTGTTACTCAAAAACGTGGAAATGCCAAAATTGGACTAAGCGGATGGACCACCTAAGACGCAGCCGCGGTCAACATTTAAATGAAATTATCTTCAAAAAGTAAATGTCATGGACCAATCTAACGTTTCAAATAAAGAACCGATGAGATTTTGCAAATTTTATGCGTTTTTTAAAAAAAAAAGTTATCAAGCTCTTAAAAAATCACCCTTTACAAACCGAATTTCGTGTTTCTAGCTGTTGTCGTTGAATATATACCATTTTTATCCCTTTTTTGCCCCATTTCACCCCCCGACAAATAAGAATCACTTTATGGTGCACGTTTTTACTATAGGGAGAATGCGCATACCAAATGCCAAAATATTAGAGATTATTATGGGTATTTTTAGTCCTTGTGAGGGAAAGATTTTTCTCTTTGGGCCAATTTCGCCACATTTCAATCCCAACCGATCTACGACTATCAGACGCATTTATGGAAAATTTGAACGTTCTAGCTCCTTTTATTTAGATGCTAGCGTGCTTTCAACAGACGGAGAGACGGACGGACATGCCTAGATCGTCTTAGAATTTTATGACGATCAAGAATATATGTACTTAGTGTCTCAGGTCGATATTTCAAGGTTTTACAAACGGAATGACAAAGTTAGTATACCCCCATCCTGGAGGTGGTTGGTATAAAAATATGTCTGTGGATAACATTTTATTACTAAAATTCGAATTCTCGTTTGCACTATTCTTTGGAAAATATAAGTCCGATTATTCCCGCTTATAAAGGATGATTTTTTAAGAGCTTGATAACTTTTTTTAAAAAAAAAACGCATAAAATTTGCAAAATCTCATCGGTTCTTTATTTGAAACGTTAGATTGGTCCATGACATTTACTTTTTGAAGATAATTTCATTTAAATGTTGACCGCGGCTGCGTCTTAGGTGGTCCATCCGCTTAGTCCAATTTTGGCATTTCCACGTTTTTGAGTAACAGAGACCCAATTGGTGCGAACGGCGACGAATCGAAAATTGGTGGTCATCATTAACACTGGCCGATACAGCTGCGATATTTTCTTCAGTTCGCACTCTACGTAAGCGTGTTGGTGCTTTAATGTCCAACAATGTAAATTTGGTGCGAAATTTAGTCACAATAGCCCGAATAGCCGCTTCAGTGGGTCGATTAAACTGACCATAAAATGGAAGCGCGCAATGAACTTTCTTAACAGAGCACGCATTTTGATAATAAAATTCAATAATTTGCAAGCGTTGTTCGTTTGTAAGACGATTCATGATGAAATGTCAAAGCATACTGAGCATCTTTCTCTTTGACACCATGTCTGAAATCCCACGTGATCTGTCAAATACTAATGCATGAAAATCCTAACCTCAAAAAAATCACTCTTTATGTTCAACTAGCAGTACCTGCTGCTTCGCACGCGAAAAAGCCAGTTATTTGTTAATTTTATCCGTCTTTGTTTTTGGATAGTATTTATTTAATTTTCTTTTGGTGGATATAGATAAATCTAAAATAGTAAATTGGAAACCTCCTACTCACACACAGTCAAAGGAATGTGCTTGTCGATATGCACTATTTTAGCTGAACTACTTCGTATGTATAATTTTCTACCAAGCACTTCTTTTCCAAAAAGTACACATTTTGAAAAATCACTATAGGTAAAATTTGTTTTTGCTTCCCCTAAAAATATGTACTTTATTTGGTAACACATTTATTCCTTGTTGTCCCGTTTCCCCCCTTTTAAGTACAAATTTTGAAATATCCATTTATATTCCGCTCTTACGTAATTAAATGATTGTACAGCATTTTTATCCCTTTTCGTCCCGCGCACCCCTTAAAAGTACAAATTTCGAAAAATCAAACTACTGCGCTTCTATATGGTCAGAGAAATTTACACACTAAATTTCACGATTCTAGCTGTAATACTAAAGTTGGTACCATTTTTATCCCTTTTTGTCCCGTTCGCAACTTAAAAGTACAAATTTCGAGAAATCCATTTATGTTGCAAGTCTACGTTGTCAGAGAAATTTAAACACAAAATTTCACGACTATAGCTGAAATATTTTAGTTGATACTATTTTTATCCCGCTCATTGTTTATAAGTACAAAATTAGAAAAATTCGTTTAGATTTGCGCTTCTCGTTGTCAGTGGAACTTACACGCCACATTTCACGACTAATACTTTAGTTGGTACTACTTTTATCCCTTGTTGCTCACCCCTATAAGATAATTTCAAAAAATCCTAGATTGCGCTTTACACACAGTTTACACTCCAAATCTCCCGACTATAGCTGCAATTCTTAAATTGGAACCCTTTTTGTCCCGCCTACCCCCTTAAAAAGTACAAATTTCGAACAATTCAATTATACTGCGCTTCTACATGGTCAGAGGAATTTACATACCAAATTTCACGATTCTAGCTGTACTACTTTAGTTGGTACCATTTTTATCCCTTTTTGTCCCTCTCGCCACCTAAAAATACAAATTTCGAAAAAATCTATTTGTACTTCGTTTCCATATGGTGATAGGAATTTACATACCACATTTCACGATTCTATCTGCAATACTTTAGTAGGTCCCATTTTTATCCCTTTTTGTGTCGCTCGCCCCTTAAAAGTAAAAATTTCGAAAATTCCAATTATACTTCATTTCTATATGGTCAGAGGAATTTACATACCAAATTTCACGATTCTAGCTGTAATATTTTAGTTGGTACCATTTTTATCCCTTTTTGTCCCGCTCTCCGCTTAAAAGTACAAATTTCGAAAAATCCAATTTTACTTCGTTTCTATATGGTCAGAGGAATTTACATACCAAATTTCACGATTCTGGCTGTAATACTTTAGTTTGTACCATTTTTATCCCTTTTTCTCCCGCTCGTCCCTTAAATGTACATATTTCGAAAAATCCAATTTTACTTCGTTTCTATATGGTCAGAGGAATTTACATATCAAATTTCACGATTCTAGTTGTAATACATTAGTTGATACCATTTTTATCCCTTTTTGTCCCGCTCGCCCCTTAAAAGTAAAAATTTCGAAAAAAATCTAATTATACTTTGTTTCTATATGGTGAGAGGAATTTACATACCAAATTTCACGTTTCTAGCTGTAATACTTTAGTTGGTACCATTTTTATCCCTTTTTGTCCCACTCGCCCCTTAAAAGTACAAATTTCGAAAAATCCAATTTTACTTCATTTCTATATGGTGAGAGGAATTTACATACCACATTTTACGATTCTATCTGCAATACTTTAGTAAGTCCCATTTTTATCCCTTTTTGTGTCGCTCGCCCCTTAAAAGTAAAAATTTCGAAAAATCCAATTTTACTTCGTTACTATATGGTCAGAGGAATTTACATATCAAATTTCACGATTCTACTTGTAATACATTAGTTGGTACCATTTTTATCCCTTTTTGTCCCGCTCGCCCCTTAAAAGTAAAATTTCGAAAAATCCAATTTTACTTCGTTACTATATGGTCAGAGGAATTTACATATCAAATTTCATGATTCTAGTTGTAACACATTAGTTGGAACCAATTTTATCCCTTTTTGTCCCGCTCGCCCCTTAAAACTACAAATTTCGAAAAATCCAATTTTACTTCGTTTCTGTATCGTCATAGGAATTTACATACCAATTTTCACGATTCTAATTGTAATACATTAGTTGGTACCATTTTTATCCCTTTTGGTCCCGCTCGCCCCCTTAAAAGTACAAATTTCGAAAATTCCAATTTTACTTCGTTCCTAATGGTCAGAGGAATTTACATACCAAATTTCACGATTCTAGTTGTAATACATTAGTTGGTACCATTTTTATCCCTTTTTGTCCCGCTCGCCCCTTAAAAGTACAAATTTCGAAAAATCCAATATTACTTCGTTTCTATATGTTCAGAGGAATTTACATACCAAATTTCACGATTCTAACTGTAATATTTTAGTTGGTACCATTTTTATCCCTTTTTTCCCGCTCTTCTCTTAAAAGTACAAATTTCGAAAAAATCAAATTCTACTTCGTTTCTATATGATCAGAGCAATTTACATACCAAATTTCACGATTCTAGCTGTAATACTTTAGTTGGTACCATTTTTATCCCTTTTTGCCCCGTTCGGCCCTTAAAAGTACAAATTTCGAAAAATCCCTATTTGTAGCTCTTCTGCATGGTCAGTGCAAGGAACTCACCGAATTTCATGTTTATAGCTACTGCCGTTTAGTCAGGACGAAGGTTCGATGTTTATCCCTTTTTGGGCGATTTTATCCCCTAAAAGTACGAATTTCGTAAAACCCTTTCTTAGTCGACGTCTACGTCATATTTGGGAACTACCCTGAAAATTTCATGACCCTGGCTTCAGCCGTTTGGTCTGGGGGCTGGTCAATGATAAGTCAGTCAGTCAGTCAGTCAGTAACGCAACTCTTTTATATATATAGATTAAAGGCACAGATGTTGCTAATCCATAACTTCTTTGGCTTATTCCCCAGTGCATCATTTTGAAACTTAAACTCTGCTTTTATTTATTTCACCGTGTGAGAAATTCATATTTATTTTATTGTTCTTGAGCAAGGAAACATATATGTTAAACTAGAGATCGTATGTAGAAAAACTGTGTACTCAATTTTTCATTTGGTGATCCTTTCTTCTTTTTATAGGACTTTCCAAAGGATATAGTTGTTTAAATAATTTATTTTCATACTTTAACAATATCCTTTTACGAAGGATATATGGATATCAATTGAAAGAAAAGACTATCTTTTAAAAATACTTTAAATAAAAATGCTTCTGTATTATTTTAGTATTGAAAACAATTTTGAGTTTTCCCATTATTTATTGAGTTTATTCATCTTTTACTATTTAAGGGGGAAAATTTAAAAAGTTTGTTAATGTTAAACTAGTACTTTTAACAGACATTCTACTCTTTCATTTGATATCACCATATCACCTATGTGCATCTCTCGAAAGCATGACTATAAATTATTATTTGGAAATTAAAAGTCTTATAAAAACGAGAAACACGGTGTTTTCTAAATGAAAATATAAATATTATTATTGTGCTCCAATATCCATGGATGATTTATGTTTATATTCTGTTGTCTACAATTGGGCGTTGCTAATAGAAAACATGCTTTGCCTACTCTTAGGTGGCGAATGATTTTAGAATTGTGATTTCTACTGTGCGTGCATTGAGAAAATTTTTTTTTATTGAAAAAACATGGGAATTATTTTGTTCCTTTGGCACCAAAATGTGAAAAAGTAAAATAATAGCTAATATTCGAACGAAGAAAACCGTGACGCTTGTATAAGATATATAAGATGGATAAATTTAGAAATCATGGACCATTCTTTGTAGACGCAAATATATTTTTTAATATTTTGTTGATTGTTGGTTATAAGAAAACAAGGCATTGTTAAAAGATATATAGGGACAAATGTAGAATTTATGACCCTTCTTGTACATGTACGGGAATTTAAAAATTCTTTAATTTTTGATTTGAACTGGGATAATGTCCTGGCTCAAGACCATTTTGCATCTAAAGGGTGATTTTTGAAAAGCTATAGGAAAGTTTTTCAAAAAAAAAACACATAAAATTCAGAAAAATGCATGAAATCTTTATTTGAATCGATAGTACGGTTCATATAATTTAATGGTTGAAGATTATTTCATGCAAATGTTGACCTTGACTGCGCCTCAAATGGTCCATCTGCTTAGTCCAATTTTGTCATTTCCACGTTTTTGAGTAACAGAGGTCCAATTGCTGCGAACGGCGACGAATCGATAATTGATGGTCATCATTAACACTGACCGATACAGCTGCGATATTTGCTTCAGTTCGCACTCTACGTAACCGTGTTGGTGCTTTAATGTCCAACAATGTAAATTTGGTGCGAAATTTAGTCACAATAGCCCGAATAGCCGCTTCAGTGGGTCGATTAAACTGACCATAAAATGGAAGCGCGCGATGAACTTTCTTAACAGAGCACGCATTTTGATAATAAAATTCAATAATTTCCAAGCGTTGTTCGTTTGTAAGACGATTCATGGTTAAATTATAGACCAAACTGAAGATGTTTGACAGGGAAAGAAAACACGAAACGTGCGTCAGCTGTTTAAACCAGTGTTGCCAAAAAGATGATAGCTAAAAAATCACCCTTTATATAGTCAATTAAAGGAATGTACACACCTTATTTCGTATTCCAAGCTATTGTCGTTTGATATGTACCATTTTCTCATTTCACCCCCTACAAATAAGAATCACTTTACGGCACACGTTTTTGATATAAGGGGAATGCGCATACCCAGGAAATAATTTTCCCTTTGTGCCGATTTCGCCCAGTTTCAATCCCAACCGATCTACGACTATAAGACGCATTTGTGGAAAATTTGGACGTCCTAGCTACTTTCGTTTAGATGCTAGCGTGCTTTCAACAGTCGGGCGGACGGACATGACTCGATCGTCTTAGCATTTTATGACGATCAAGAATATATATACTGTATCAGGTCGATATTTCAAGGTGTTACAAAAGGAATGACAAAGTTAGTATAGTGAATAGACAAATTTAAACATATAACACATTGGTTACGTAATTTTTGAGAAAATTGGGGAGATTCTTAATTTTGACTGCTGCCGGTTTACTCAAATATAGAAATTTATTTAGTTAGACAATTAACTCTTGAAACGCAATGTACCGATCACAAAAGTAAAAATTGAATTTTATCCTCAGACATATAACTACGATTTATCAAAACTTTTTCTTCAGATCCGCGATGGAAATGATTTTTTAAAAAAAAATCGAATTTTTGAGAAACTCAGCTCGGCTATAAATGTATTCTACAAAAATGGTTTACAAAACATGTCCTTTCAGAATTATTGGGTCGCTATTCTATTCCATTCAAAAAGTCTCAATTTGTTGGACAGTGCTATTGTTGTAGACTAAGTAGCAGAAACGACACCATGAAACTTTTTTCTGGCACTAGTAGTTGCTAATAAAAATGTATTTATTTTTTATTTATTTATTATGAATTACAAAAATCTAGGGTTGCATCGAAATTGAGGAAAAAAATAATTTTCTTTAAATAATATTCAATATTTGAGATTATTTAAAAAATATATATTGTAAATTATTTTTTGAAAATAAAATACATGAAACCCCCATGAAAAATATTCTTTTAAAAATATTTTATTATTTGGAAAAAATGATCAGGGTTTCTTATTTTTTATGCTGAAAAATGGTGAAATTGAAATATGATTTTTTAATATTTAAAAAAAATATTTTTTTTTCAAAAATAATTAAAATATTATAACATTTCTCATATTAAAAATAGTAGATTATCAAAAATTATAATTCTTATTTTGTAATTTTGTAACGTAACAATTCTGCTAGAAAAGAACTCAAAATCTTTCACGCAAAAATAAATAATAAGCCCACATCCTCAAAATATACAAAAAATTCTATGGTTGCACTGAGAATTGAAACAAATCTATTTTTTTTAAATAAGTTTCAATATTTTATTAATAATTTTTAATCAAATATATTTTTCTTAGTTTTTTCGTTTGTAAAGGGTGCTTTTTTAGCTATTATCTTTTTGGCAACACTGGTTTAAACAGCTGACGCACGTTTCGTGTTTTGTTTCACTGTCAAACATCTTCAGTTGGGTCTATAATTTAACCATGAATCGTCTTACAAACGAACAACGCTTGCAAATTATTGAATTTTATTATCAAAATGCGTGCTCTGTTAAGAAAGTTCAGAAAGAAAGAAATTGTGTTCAGCGACGAAGCTAATTTTTGGCTCAATGGGTACGTAAATAGGCAGAATTGTCGATTTTGGACTGAATATCAGCCAGAAGCATTGCAAGAGCTACCAATGCATACAGAAACAGTCACCGTTTGGTGCGGTTTATGGGCTGGTGGCATCATTGGACCGTAGTTCTTCAAAGATGATGCGAATCGTAACGTAACTGTGAATGGTGAGCGCTACCGTGAGATGATATCCAACTTTTTTTTGCCCAAAATGCAAGAGCTTGACTTGCATGACATGTGGTTTCAACAAGACGGTGCCACATGCCACAAAGCACGCGCAACAATAGACTTATTGAGAGGCGAGTTCGGTGAACATTTTATTTCACGTTCGGGACCGGTCAATTGGCCGCTTAGATCGTGCGATTGTAATCAATATTTTATTTGAACTGGGATATTGTCCTGGCTCAAGACCATTTTGCATCTATATTTAATAGAATTCATTTACATTTATTACTTGGCTGCAGACTACCACGATCATGATTTCGACCATGTCAAAAGTCTTTTCAAGTGGCTTCGCAGCGGCTTTTCAACATCAAACCCGGCCTCTATAAGGAGATGATTCTCACATTTTGCTTATTGACATAGCCACCGAGATAAAAATGAGCTTCATAAAGGCCGATCTCTTCTCGAAAATTGTCCACGTAAATTTCTTACAGTTTGCTTTGAAGACTCTTAGGAAGGCATTTTTTTGCTAATGGAAATGTATTTCACGTATTTCATTTTCATAGAGGGTTGGCGTTACCATGTTGTTGATTTTGTCGATTTTACAAATTTACACCCGAAAACCTATTGATCTCTATCAATATTTGATTTTCTGTGTAATAGTGACAATCACTCAGAGGCCTGTACCTTTTCCAAATAGGAATATGGTTCAATGTGAATAAGAAATTTTATCGCGATGGAAGTCATCTGCTTTATTTTTCAAAATTTTCGTTCGTGTATTGCTCCACATAACATTTCTGATTCAGTCAAGGAAGTTTAGTGTTTAAACTCGAATAAACTTTCGGTCGCAGAAGACCCCACAATGTTGACGGCATATACTCTACTGATGACAACAGGGCTTTCAGGTAAATATTTACCTTTAGCTTGATTACTTGGATAGTTAAACTGCATTTTTCGTGATTCAAAGGTAACTCATGTAATGCCTGGCTTGTATGTATTTTTTCTCCTTCACGCTTTAATTGCAATCTCTCATCGTGAACAGTTTTAATCAGAGGTTTAATTTTCGCATTGTTTTTTGCCCCCCTAGTTATTAGGCTCTCATTGGGAGTAAACTAGAAAAAACTCCGCATGAGTTACTTTCACAAAAGAAATGTAGATGACTTTTTTCGCGGCAACCTTATCATTACATTGATAGTGTTTGGATTGTCAAGTCATTTCACAATAATGAAAGCCCGGCTTATTATTTTTGATATTCTAATACTTAGTCATTTGTTTGAAGTTCTGGGCTTTGCTCAGGTCGGGTCAACTGTAAGTATTATTGATTTGCTAAACGCCTATCATCTCCTCTGATAATAAGACTCCACTTTCAGGCCGATCGCATAGAAAGTTTTGGTTACCGAAGTGAGACACACAGCTTGATTACCCTAGATGGTTATATACTGACCTTGTTCCGTCTACACCATCCAGCGGCAAATATAAATGCAGCACTACCGCGACCAGTGGTACTCATGATGCACGGTTTGCTTAGCTCTTCGGACTGTTGGGTCCTCAATGGACCCAATGATGCTTTGGCCTTTAATTTGGCCGACAGTGGCTATGATGTTTGGCTGGGCAATGTTAGGGGCAACCCTTACTCCAAACGTCATGTTTCACTATCGAACAGGTCATGGCAATTTTGGCGCTTTTCCATACATGAACTGGGCATCATTGATTTGCGAGCCATTATAGACTACGTACTTCAGAAGGCCCAGCAAACATCTCTACATTATGTGGGCCATTCACAGGGTTCCATGATACTGTTGATCTTACTGTCCACCCGACCTGAGTATAACGAAAAAATCAGGACCACCCATTTACTGGCACCGGTAGCCTTCATGAAATTCGCCCAATCGCCTATTCTCCGTCTATTGTCGCTTATCTTTCGCCAATATACGTCTCTTAATCCTTTGATAGGTGACACGCCTTTATTGCAAAGTCAGCTGGAACAATACTTACTGGGCTTTGAGTGGTGTCGCCTGAGCACTGCGGATCTCTGTGCCAATATATTATTTCAGATCGGTGGTGGAGCTTCCGGCTATTTCAACAATGTAAGTATTGAAACAATGAATATCATCAATGATTCATCAAACAAAATATCGCCTTGTTTCAGTCTCTGTTGCCTGCAGTTTTCTCAACCCATCCGGCCAGTTGTTCCACCCACCAAATGATCCACTTGGTCCAACTTCATGTTTCGGGACGTTTTCATGCCTATGATTACGGCATCACTGGCAACAGGCGGCGTTATGGCCGTACCTCACCTCCCAATTATAAGCTGCCGAATATTAATCCGTCCCTGCCGTTGCATTTGTACTACAGCGATTTTGATGAATTGTCTTCGAAAACGGATGTTGAATATTTGAGTCGAATTTTGGGCCGTAGGAGCGTAAGAAATTTTATTCGCCTGCCACTGTTTGCTCATATCGATTTTATTTGGGCCAATAACGTCAAGGACGTCATCAATCGTAATGTTGTGGCTACCATGAACGAAGCGGAATTCTCTGGCCGGTGGAATATTTGAAGTGATTGATTTATTTATTTAGTCTATGGAGTACAATCCATAGTATACATTAAAAGTAAATTAAATTTAGAGTTTCCTTATATATATATGAAGTATATGATAAATCTATATGATGCTTAATTATTAATTATAAATTATCATGGACCTCAGAATATGCTCAAGAGAAGCATATTTAATTCTATGAAAAGGAATATTAACAAATTCATTATGTCTTAGACATCTAGATGGAACATAAAACAAATAAGACTAAGCAAAAAAGGCAGTCGACAAGACCACAAATTAGTTATACAGAAATAAAATTGAGCTCTCTGATCAACGACTTGATAAAGACTCCAAAGTAATTAGTCGACACTTAGCTTCATACGTCGGCACGGGATTGACAAATTGCTCAGATATATATAATATAATATATTTTATTTATAATATATTTTTTAAATTTGTGCACAGCATTTTCATACATTATGTGTTAAGGAAAATAAATATATATTTAAAAATAAAAATAAAAATAAAAATAAAAATAAAAATAAAAATAAAAATAAAAATAAAAATAAAAATAAAAATAAAAATAAAAATAAAAATAAAAATAAAAATAAAAATAAAAATAAAAATAAAAATAAAAATAAAAATAAAAATAAAAATAAAAATAAAAATAAAAATAAAAATAAAAATAAAAATAAAAATAAAAATAAAAATAAAAATAAAAATAAAAATAAAAATAAAAATAAAAATAAAAATAAAAATAAAAATAAAAATAAAAATAAAAATAAAAATAAAAATAAAAATAAAAATAAAAATAAAAATAAAAATAAAAATAAAAATAAAAATAAAAATAAAAATAAAAATAAAAATAAAAATAAAAATAAAAATAAAAATAAAAATAAAAATAAAAATAAAAATAAAAATAAAAATAAAAATAAAAATAAAAATAAAAATAAAAATAAAAATAAAAATAAAAATAAAAATAAAAATAAAAATAAAAATAAAAATAAAAATAAAAATAAAAATAAAAATAAAAATAAAAATAAAAATAAAAATAAAAATAAAAATAAAAATAAAAATAAAAATAAAAATAAAAATAAAAATAAAAATAAAAATAAAAATAAAAATAAAAATAAAAATAAAAATAAAAATAAAAATAAAAATAAAAATAAAAATAAAAATAAAAATAAAAATAAAAATAAAAATAAAAATAAAAATAAAAATAAAAATAAAAATAAAAATAAAAATAAAAATAAAAATAAAAATAAAAATAAAAATAAAAATAAAAATAAAAATAAAAATAAAAATAAAAATAAAAATAAAAATAAAAATAAAAATAAAAATAAAAATAAAAATAAAAATAAAAATAAAAATAAAAATAAAAATAAAAATAAAAATAAAAATAAAAATAAAAATAAAAATAAAAATAAAAATAAAAATAAAAATAAAAATAAAAATAAAAATAAAAATAAAAATAAAAATAAAAATAAAAATAAAAATAAAAATAAAAATAAAAATAAAAATAAAAATAAAAATAAAAATAAAAATAAAAATAAAAATAAAAATAAAAATAAAAATAAAAATAAAAATAAAAATAAAAATAAAAATAAAAAAAAATAAAAAAATTCCGCGAACAACTAGTATGTAGCTTAGAAGTTCCTTCTTGAAACAAAACCACACTAATATCGCTTTATAAAATCCGTCCTACTTACCAATCTAAATTTAACTATCTTTTAGTTAACTAACTGCATACTAGACACATCCATATGTACATATAAATTATGATCGCATATGTAACGAGTTCACCTACAAACCGAAACTTCCATCTATCCAACCCACCGCCTATTGAACAATAAGATCTTGTTATTTTTGGATTTCTTCTTGCTATTTGCTAATTTAGCAAAAGAAATAAACAAAGAAGTTCGCTGCTGTGAACTTGATCTTGATTTGGATGGAAATCTCAGTAAATATGCAGCAAGCATACAGCGGAAAAACAGTAGATGGGATCGAATTTGGAAGAAAGGGAACATATTAAATTTTTTGTATACACAAATAATAAAGTTCGTCTTTCAATTCAATGGAGAGGTCGTACCGTAATGCAATTGATAATACCAGACCACCTCAAAAATCAATAGAAATAAAATAGAGAAAAATAAAAATTAAAAAAAATCTTATCCGAAAATAATTCGAACTGATATCGCCTAGAATAATATTGAATTAATGGAAAATAATACTACTGCACAAGATACCTCAATTGTTTTTGCGACCAGGACGATATCCCAAGGCAATATGAAAGCAATACTTCTGGATGATAGATCGATCGAGTTATTGTCAGTTAAACATACGGTAGAAATCTAGATGATATCGCTAAAATATCACCTGGAAGATAAAAATGGGATGGGATGGGAAAACAAAAATGCAATTTTTCGTATTTTTCTTTTTTGAATAAAAATATTAATGACACTGTCCATTTTTTGAACATAATAGCGAGAAGGACATGTTGAGTGGACTATTTTTACAGAGTTTATTTTACGGTGGATCAAAGTTGCCAATATTTCTTTAAGATGAAAAATATTAATAATTTTGTTTAAAAAGATATCTATTTCCAACTGTTTCCATGGCTTATACATTAAAAAAGTCTTCATTTTCACAATAAAATTGTTTAAACTAGTATAATTAATGTAATGACACACTTATGTATTCGACCCCATCTTATAAACCGTTGCGTTTACCCAACAACCGATTGTTGATGCGAATCCTCCGTTTGCTTACACATGTATATTTTTGCAGTGTTCTTATGTATGTTATGGGATTGCTTTGTTTACTTCTTTTATTGGTTGTGTTATTTTAAAACTCAATTGAAATTTGATTACCCACAATCGGGCAGAAGACAAGCCCACACACATTTGGACGGATGGACTAGTGCTGTGGAATTACATTTATCGAGTATTTGTTTTTTTCCATACTGTAATTGTATTTAATATGTATGCACAACATTGAAGTTTCACATAACGTCAGCATGGGATTTGCTCGTTTAACATAAGATGTCGCAGTTACTAAAATAATTTTTGGGAACGATTACAAATTGTATACTCGTCATTCAAAAAGGTGCCTTAAGATACTACTTGACGCTCCTTTGAGAGTGTCCACGTAACCAAATACTCGTGTGACACAGATGAAGTGCGTGAGAGAGTTTATGTTTAATGATTATGAGCTACATTATATCTGTGGCAACATGCCATAACAGTTTTATTCAGAATTAGCAAATTAAAAATATTATAATAATAATAATAATATTTGTATTTAAAATAGTGTAGAATATTAAAAAAAAAATAATAATAAAATAAATATAGTGTAGACAGAACTGATAAGAAATTGAAAACGACGATTCTATTCTGAAACAAAGCGGGTTTCCCAGAAGTATAATTACATTAAAACTTCAAGCATTATTAAATCGAAACGTTAAAAAATATACACTATTTTTTGATTAAGGAGACGATACGAGTCTTACTTGAAGAAAAAGGTTCGGAATATGAATTTCCCATTTCAACTTACATAGATACATATATGTATACTAGCAAATACCCGCTACTTCGTACGCGGAAATATGGTATGGCAAGACAGTAGTTTGTATCAGTATTCAAACTGTTTTTAAGGATATCACTTTCAGCGTTTATACGTAGTCAATAGTTAATTTATAGACACAAAATGGAAACAATTTTTCTACAAAAAATCATAAAAGAAGAAAATTCTTTGCATGTTTCATTCTTAAGCTGTGAAAAAATCATTTTTTTTTGGAATAAAAGTGTAACACATTGGAGAAGAGATTTTAAACCATAAGTATGTCCCAAGTCCCTTTCACGTTCGTCTGGCTCGCTGGTATACACGATGACTCTGGAAGGGACTTTATACTGCACATAGTACTATTTTCCCAAACTTAGTTTAAATTCGAAAATGGGGGAAATTGATATACATCTTATGGTACCCACACACGTATAGTCCATATTCCAAAACAAACGACCCGTTCGTAAAATTAAACCTAATATAACTTCTATACTTTCCACGCAAATTGACATAAGCTGTGGTCAAAATAAAACTGACATAACTTCCATTGAAATTAGTTGCAATTCAAGATTTTAAAATGTTTTCTATCTATCTATAAAATCTATGTTTTATTTTACCGGGGATAATGACTATAATGTTCACACATAACTCTTTCTGTGCCGTTTGTGCCCTTAAACATACAAATTTCGAAAAATTAATTTATGTGCTCGGAGAAATGTACACACCGAATTTCTTTTCATATTCTAGCTGAAAACTTTGGTTGGTACTATCTTTATCCCAAATCCCCAATTTTGGTTGTTATCATTTGCACCACTTTTGATCCGCTTCCCCCTTTAAAGTACATATACAAAAGTATAAATATTGAAGATCAGTTAATGTTTCGCGTCTACACTGTCATATATATAATATACACACCGAATTTCACGATTCTAGTTTCAGCCGTGTTGTTGGTACCATAGGGATCTAAAAAGGTACGAATTTCGAATAAAATTTTTTTTGGCGGTGTTAAAATTTTTAACCCATTTAATCCCTTAAAAGTACAAATATCGGAAAATTCCTTGTTATTACTCATCTACACTGTAAGACGAATATGCGTACCGAATTTAATTATTGTAGCGTCATCCATGTTCTTGGCACCTTTTTATCCCTCTTTTCTCGTTTACCCTTTAAAAGTACGAATTTCGAAAAATTCCTTCAATTTGCGTTTGTAAGCATTCAGATTTCATGATTCTAGCTAAGTCTGTTTGATTGCTACCATTTTGTCTCCCTTTCTACCCAATTTCACTCACAAAAAGTACGCATTTTGAAAAATATTTTTTGAGTCGCATTCGTGCTGTAAAAGTAATTCCCGTTCCAGATTTCAATATTCTAGGCCCTGCCGTTTGGTCAGGATGGTGGTACAATTTTTATCCCATTTAATCCCTTAAAATTACAAATTTCGAAAAATGTCGTCTTATCAGTGATTTAGGCTGTAAAACGAGTATACATATCGAATTTCATTATTGTAGCGTGTTTTGGTACCTTTTTTATCCCCGTTTACCTACTAAAAGTACGAATTTAAAAAGATTCGGTCATTTGCGTTTCTAAGGGTTTTGAGGTATGTACACACCGAATTTTATGGTTTAAGCTCCATCCATTTTATTGGCACTTGTACTATTTTTATCCCTTTTTACCCGATTTGACCCCCAAAAAGTACGAATTTTGAAAAATATTTTCTTGGGCGCGTTGAAGCTATAAGAGAAATTTTTGTACCAAATTTCAAGATTCTAGTCCCAGCAGTTTGGTCATTGCGGTGGTACAATTTTTATCCCTCTTTATCCCATTTTACCACTTAAAAGTACGACTTACGAAAAACTCCCTTCAAATCTGATTTCTTCACTGTAAGGGAAATGTACATACCAAATTTCATTATTCTAGCTTCAACCATGTTGTAGGTACAATTTATGTCCCTTTTTGTACCATTTAACCTCCCAAAAGTACGAATTTTTAAAATGTCACTTTTTGGGTTGTCTTCATGTCGCAAGAGGAATATCCACACCAAATTTCAAGATTCTAGGCACAACCGTTTCGTCATTGCGGTGGTACCATTTTTATCCATTTTTACCCCGTTTTACCCCTTAAAAGTATGAATTTCGAAAAATCCCGTCTTATCACACATCTACGCTGTAAGAGAAATGTACACACCAAATTTCATGATTCTAGCTCTAGCCGTTTGGTCTGGGGAGTGATCAGTCAGTCACTCAATCACACAACTCTTTTATATATAAAGAGTGATTTTTTTGAGGTTAGGATTTTCATGCATTAGTATTTGACAGATCACGTGGGATTTCAGACATGGTGTCAAAGAGAAAGATGCTCAGTATGCTTTGACATTTCATCATGAATCGTCTTACAAACGAACAACGCTTGCAAATTATTGAATTTTATTATCAAAATGCGTGCTCTGTTAAGAAAGTTCATTGCGCGCTTCCATTTTATGGTCAGTTTAATCGACCCACTGAAGCGGCTATTCGGGCTATTGTGACTAAATTTCGCACCAAATTTACATTGTTGGACATTAAACCACCAACACGCTTACGTAGAGTGCGAACTGAAGAAAATATCGCAGCTGTATCGGCCAGTGTTAATGATGACCACCAATTTTCGATTCGTCGCCGTTCGCACCAATTGGGTCTCTGTTACTCAAAAACGTGGAAATGCCAAAATTGGACTAAGCGGATGGACCACCTAAGACGCAGCCGCGGTCAACATTTAAATGAAATTATCTTCAAAAAGTAAATGTCATGGACCAATCTAACGTTTCAAATAAAGAACCGATGAGATTTTGCAAATTTTATGCGTTTTTTTTTAAAAAAAAGTTATCAAGCTCTTAAAAAATCACCCTTTATATAGATTGTCGAAACTAAACACATTTATATTTTAATTTTTCACATGTACATTGCTTTGGTTTTAAAAATAATTACATACCCCTAGACGGAGTCTAGGGGAGACAATTTATAAAAACAACACAAACTATGGTTTTTAATATTTTATTTTAGCTCGAATTGCTGCAATCGTACAAACAAAAACGTCATCTGCATGTGGATGTCACAGAATGTTATTTGTGCATCAGGTGATGTCGATCATATGGCCTGTCTTCACCATCATCTGGTGTCGATCATATGATCGATCGTCAACAAATATAGACAAGAAAAATTTAAATTAAAAATTACAAAATGTTTCAAAACCAAACCAATTTCCAACTACTTACCACCAATCTCCCACAATTTCAAAATTTTTCTCTGAATTAATAGACCCTTGGAAGCACTTTAAATATAAATTTTGTTTCTTGTCTTAGAGTATTGGTCGAATTGTTCGACGTTTATAGTATTTTTTGTGTTTTATCATAGTGACAACTGAAAACTTTTTCGTATTTGGTGGTAGTATTTTACAAAATATAATTATCTGTAGTCAAGACCTTTCAAATGATGCATAAATGATGAACATCGGAAGGAAATTGACGACACAGTGCTCATTTTTGCAAAAAGAGCTTGAAAATTTTAACTCTGAAAATCCATCTCCTGTATTAAATTATTTTACAAACATAAAGGTACTCTTACGAAATGTTTCCAAGAAATATTAATTTTTAGCTGTCACCCTGAAAAATCAATATAAACGTCCAATAAATATAAATTAGTTATTCTACGACAAGAATAAAAATTCGTATTTAAAGTGCTTCCAAGGGTCTATTAATTCAGAAAAAATAGGACAAAAATCCAACATAAAAGAAGTAAGGAAAGGCTATATGATACCCGGTAGACTATATGATACCCTACGAGGTAGACTATATGATACCCTACACTTCCTACTCCACTACATTTCAATTCGATGAAAATGCGAACGACATTTATATGGGAGCTATATATAAATCTGAACCGATCTCATCCACTTTTACCATGGATGTTTCTAGTGTAAATATAAGATGTCCTGCCGAATTTGAAGAAAATCGGTTAAGATATGTGGTTTCTACAGCGGTTAACCACAAATCGAGGCGAAATTTGTGTGGGAGCTATATGTAAATCTGAACCGATTCCGAGTTAAAATATGAGGTGTTGTACCAAATTTGAACAAACTCGGTTAAATTATGTGGTTTCTAGACCAAAAAAACTCAGCTATATATAAATCTGAGCCGATTTGACCCATTATTACAAGAAATGTTTTTAGTTAAAATATAAGGAGTTAAGCCAAATTTTAACAAAAAAAAAAACTGTTTAAATTTACGGTTTATAGATGCATGGTGGCTATATCTAAATCAAATCGATTTGACCCATTTTCACCACAGATGCTTCGAACATAGATATAAGGCAAAATTTTATCAAAGTCGCTTCAATTATGTGCCTTCTAGAGCAGAAAAAGTCAAATCGGGAGCAACATTTATATGGGAGCTATATCTAAATCTGAACCGATTTTCTTCAAATAAAATAGCGTCCGTGCAAAAATCGTTTGTGTCAAGTTTTGTCAGAATCGGACAATAATTGCGACCTGTATCGTGATTATAAGAATAGATGGACAGACAGACATGGTTAAATCGATTCGATAAGTAATTCTATGTCGATCGGTATAATAAACGATGGGTCTATCTCGCGTCCTTTTGAGTGTTACAAACAAATGCACAAAGACATTATACCCTGTGGTGTAGGGTATAAAAATTACACGAGAAAAAAATGATTTTTAGAGTGGGTTTCAGGAGCGTTTAGCTCTCAGCTGGCTTGACCCAGTGACCAAATATTTTTTAGACCATCATTAAACAACACAATCTTCATTTCTGGGGTGTGACCGCTACAATTTATTTTCGTGACCCATCCTAATGCATATGTGGCTTACACAATTCGTCTATACGAATATGCCTCCCTATTGGAATTTTAACTTCTCTAAAAATCTAATGATACTACTGATATTGTTGATATTTGTACTATAATTTTGGGAGCGATCGATGCAATTGTTGCGAATTTCATTTTCACATAGAAACAGTGAGTTGGGAACTGTTACCAAAAGCTACTTAAAAAGAGAAATATTTGATTTATTTTTTAGTAGCTAGCATTCAAACGAAGAAATAAATGCATTTTTAGAAAAAAAAATCTATGGCCTGAGAAAATGTAATACAGAAATATACAAATTCTTTTGAATTTGACAGTGGAAATATTCATACGCTGTTCCGATTTTTGAAACATAAATGAGACAGCGTCAAAATAGTCATATCGCCAAATCAAAATTTTAGCCGGCAAACCTATTAAAAAATCAAAAGTTTTGGAATATTTTTAAAATATCGTTTTATAAAATATTCACTTTGGACAAACACATTTTGTTAGCCTCAGAATCATTGCAGTGCAAGCACTATTTAGAAAGAATATGAATGGATAGTTTCCACTTTATCAGGTTAATTTAACCCGCCTGAATATTAATTTTGCTCAAAAATTTTATAAATTAGAGGGGGAAATCTTATTCAATTGTGGGTGATAGAATTGGTTTTTGAAAGGGTGGGCCATTTAAAATTTTAAATCTGAACTACCGATTACTTTGACTTTGAAAGGTAGAATAGCATTCATTATACACTCCACGAGAGTATTATGTCTTTGTGCATTTGTTTGTAACACCCAAAAGGAAGCGAGATAGACCCATTGTTAATTATACCGATCGACTTAGAATCACTTTTTGAATCGATTTAACGATGTCCGTCCGTCCGTCCGTCTGTCCATCTATTCTTGTAATCAAAGTACAGGTCGCAATTGTAGCCAGAACCAAATGAAACTTTGCACAACAAAGTTTTTGGGGATAAGGACGAACGCTATTTAATTTGAAGAAAATCGGTTCAGATTTGGATATAGCCCCCATACGAATTTCACTCCCGATTTGACTCTTTTCACGCTAGATACCACATATTAAAACAGATTTTCCTCAAACTTGGCAAAACATCTTATATTTCAACTAGAAACACCTATGGTGAAAATTGGTCAGATCGGGTCAGACTTAGATATAGCCCCCATACGAATTTCACTCCCGATTTGACTTTTTCTGCTGTAGAAACCACATATTTTAACAGATGTGCTTCAAAATTGGCAAAACATCTTATATTTCAACTAGAAACACCCACGGTGAAAATGAGCCAGATCGGTTCAGATTTAGATATAGCCCCCATACGAATTTCACTCCCGATTTGACTCTTTTCCCGCTAGATACCACATATTAACACAGATTTTCCTCAAACTTGGCAAAACATCTTACATTTCAACTAGACACACCTATGGTGAAAATTGGTCAGATCGGTTCAGATTTAGATATAGCCCCCATACGAATTTCACTCCCGATTTGACTCTTTTCCCGCTAGATACCACATATTAACACAGATTTTCCTCAAACTTGGCAAAACATCTTACATTTCAACTAGACACACCTATGGTGAAAATTGGTCAGATCGGTTCAGATTTAGATATAGCCCCCATACGAATTTCACTCCCGATTTGACTTTTTCTGCTGTAGAAACTATATATTTTAACAGATGTGCTTCAAAATTGGCAAAACATCTTATATATCAACTAGAAACACTCACGGTGAAAATGAGCCAGATCGGTTCAGATTTAAATATAGCCCCATACGAATTTCACTCCCGATTTGACTTTTTCTGCTGCAGAAACCACATATTTTAACAGATCTTCTTCAAAATTGGCAAAACATCTTCTATTTAAACTAGAAACACCCATGAAACAGACCAAATGAGCCAGATCGGTTCAGATTTAGATATAGCCCACATACGAATTTCACTCCCGATTTGAGTTTTCCGCTCCAGAAACCACATATTTTAACAGATTTTCTTCAAATTTGGCAAAATATCTTATATTTGCATGATAAACACCCAGGATGAAAATGAGTCAGATCGGTTTAGATTTATATATAGCTCCTATACAAATTTCGCTCCCGACTTGATTTTTCCGCCCCAGAAACCACGTATTTTCATCGAATTACTTAAAATTGAGAACTGGAAGAACCTATTGTGAAATGGGTCACTTCATTACATGTTTGGATATAGCCGTGATACAAATATTCTTTTCGATTTGACAAATTGAACCAGGACATACTAGCCTATGATTAGGAAACATACAAAAATTCTTCCCGTTTTCACTTTTTTCCGAATTGAATTGTATTCAGATAGAAAGTGGAGTGTATCATATAGTCGGCCCCGCCCGACTTTAGCCTTTCCTTACTGGTTTTTATTTTCAGGTTTATGTTTGACATTTGCAAAATGGGACTCTATACGCTCTATGCATACTTCCAAAGCAGTGAAGCTTTAACGCAAACTTTAAGAAATCAATGTGGAAAAGTGGCGAGAAGAGATCACCCTTCATTTTAGCCCTTATGAAGCCCATTTTCATCTCGTTGGCTATGCCAATAAGCACCCACTCGTGACTATTAAGAAGCCAATGCATTCACAACGAGTCACTGTTTGGTGTGGATTTCGGGCTGTACTGATAAATCTGTACAGATGATAGGATGAGGTACTGCCGAGCCAGTAGTGGTATTCATATGAATGTATTGTGTTCCATTAATACCAGAAAATTAAAAAAAAAATAATAATTTTTTATAGCCGTTTCTAATTTAAAGTTTTAAATGACCCTCCCTATATATAGTCGGTACGTTTGTTTCATTATTCGAATTTGAGTTAGGTCATAGTACAATCTGTACGAACTTCATATTTTTGACCACTACTTGCGTGTCGTTGGACTGACGGAGGGGCAGATGGACACATCTAAATCATTAAAAGATTATTATCTCCGGATTATTTTCCTTTCGAATCTCCTGTCTCTGTTCTGCCATCAAGCATTTTCCTTAAACTCACTTTAATATTCACGGCCTACTCATACAATTTATATTCTGGTTAGTCCATTAGCCTTTTTTGTGTGTGAGTGTGTCATTTTCTATCTTCTTAAGATAAGCTAATCCGCGTTTTCAAGGTAATCTGCCCAATTTATCAAATAATTACAAACAGAAAAAGGTTTTCTTTTGCTAGCCTAAAGTCCATCCCTTTTTTGGGGGGCTCACAAAGGCTAGGCGCTTCCTTTTCTTTTGATGGTCTTGAACTTACATATTTAAAACCAGAATGATCAGATCATCTGGTTTAAGCCTGTGGCGCTTACAATTTTTTTCAGTATTTGTCTTCTACGATTTGTTGTAAAGATTTTTAAGTGTCTATACCTCCTACTCCACATCTTCGTCTGTAGTTTAAGCTTCAGCCACTCTTGGCCGTCACCATGCTTGCTGGCTAGCTAGCTAGCTTGTTGTTGGCACTAATGTCTCGAAGTCAGTGTAGTCATTAATAAGAAAAGCAGCACTTTATCAATTTCAGTTAAGGCCCACGCCTTCGAATCTATTTCTTTATTACATCTCATTATTTAAGCTGATTTTGAAAGCCGTTTTGAATCTTTTTTTCTTTTTCTTACAGAATATTCTTCATTTTCCAATTTGCCATGGTAAGTACCCGTTCATATTTGGTAACATGTAACATTGAACTGCTTTTGGGTTTGATTTATGAACTGATAGGAAAAAACGTAAATGTTATTTGTGAAGCACTTGTTTTGGAGTTACGGTTACGAGTGAGTATTAGTCATTGAAAGTGTACCATGTTTTCAAGTACAAGTCAATTGAATGATAAAAATGTTTCCTTACAAAAAAGCGATTTTGAAATTGATGCTGTCCGAATTTGATACATGACGGAAAAGAAAAGATAGCTTAAATGCTGGGATTCACTCAAGCGCCCAAGGTTAGAAATTATGTTTTTAGATCAGAACTCTAGATCAGTTTTTAAGGGGAAGTGGACTAAATAAATATTGTGGGCTAGATAGATGTTAATCATCTCGTCCCCTTTCTCATTAATTATATATTGACCTGATCTCTTTCATGATGAATAGACTAACGAAATTCAGAGGTTCCATATCTATTGTTTAATTCATTTTGTAACTTTTGACCGGAACTATATATCTTGACATAATTTCACATGGTTACAGCAGAGCTCAAATGCGAAATTCTGGATTTCTAGTGAGTATGGGACTAAGCATGTGGATATCTCCTTCAGTTCAAAAGTTACAGAATTAATTATAAATAAAATCGATATGGAACCACTGTAAATAAAATAAATCTTGCAAATTGTTTGTCTTTCCATCTGTCTGGCCATCTAAAGTTTGTGATCAAAGTACAGGTCACAATTGTTGCCGTGGAATTTTGAAAGGAGTATATGTTGTGTATGTATTAAACGTGAACAAAATGGAATCAGTGTTAGATATTTAGGAAAGAGTATGATATCCAAGGGCCAATAGCTGAATATATTTTTGGAAAGAGAACCTCAAAATTATTTATCGTAGAAATTGTAACATCGAAAAATTTGATTTTGTGGACAAAATTAAAAAAATACTAACTTAGTTAACGAAATTGTAAATAAAAACCATTTTTTATTATTCTTTGTTCATTTGTAAAAAAAGGCTTTCATGTAAAAAACTGAAGAGAACATCAAAACAAGAAAAAAATATCTACATGTTATCAATAACTCGCTTAGTTATCGAGTTATCGGAGATTAAAATTTGGAAAAATCAAATAAGTTATTTTTTGTGTAAAATGTGGTCAAAATGAAAAAAAAAATAAAATGTTCGATATTAGTTACCGAAATTGTAAATTAAAAAAAAAACATTTTATTATTTTTAGTTCATTTGAAAAAGCGAAAAATCTAGGAAAAGTAAAATAAAATTTTTCGATAAATGCCATAGTTATTGAGATATTGTAAAATGGTCCTGAAGAAGACAACCCCAACCAACGTGTATAAATTTTAAATTATGAGCCGAAAAGCACAAGTCAGTATCAAACAGACCATGTAATTATGACTTCAATTACGCTATTGCTGCATTGTATAGGGTCCGCCATCTAACGTTTTTTTCAACTATTCAACCGTTGGACTATTATTTGTGGGGCTCCCTCAGCAGCTATTTGAATGAAATTATTTTCCATTATTAGCCGGAAGGATTGTACTTTCAAATAAAAAAAGAAATTTGAGAAAATATTCAGTAGTTTTTTTATAGCATTTTCGAAAAAAAAAACGTTATTTGGCGGACCCTATATATTGTGGGCGACAATTTGTGTACAAAATTTAAAATTTTAATTTAATTTTTTTTATATAGCCCCAAAACAAAATTCAGTAGGCCTTGCAATTGAAAAAAATAAAATATTCGAAACAAACACTCATCCTCTTCTAAATCCACTTTTAAAAAACTTGTCTATTATTGTATCGTAAAACTATTTGGAGAAAAGAGTGCCGGAGGTGAAACATTATTTAAAAAATCGCGAAATTTGTTTAAATATTTTTTTTGTAGAATAATTTTGAAATCTTTAAAGAAACGAATGTTTAATTACTTGAAAAAAGAGTGCCGGAAGTGAAAAATTCTTTTGAAAAAAATCGCGTTTTTTAAATATTTATACACTCCACGAGAGTATTATGTCTTTGTGCATTTGTTTGTAAGACCCAAAAGGAAGCGAGATAGACCCATTGTTAATTATACCGATCGCCTTAGAATCGATTTAGCAATGTCCGTCCGTCTGTCTGTCTGTCCGTCCATCTAATCTTTTAATCAGAGTACAGGTCGCAATTGTAGTAACTTCATTCCATGATTGAATATAGCCCCGATACAAATATTCTTCTCGATTTGACAAATTGGGTCCGGTCATATCAGCCTATGATTAGGTAAAATACAAAAATCCTTCCCGTTTTCACTTTTTTACCGAATTGAATTGTATTCGGATAAAAAGTCGGCCACGCCCAACTTTAGCCTTTCCTTACTTGTTTTTTATTTTTGTAGAATAATTTTGAAACTTCTAAAGAACGTCGCAAGCGAACATTTATTTTAAAAAATTGAGCGACTTGGCTGCAGACTACCACGATCATGATTTCGACCATGTACTTTATTACTTGGTGCGATTTTTTAAACGCAAATTCGACAAGTGAGTTGTGCTTCTCGTTCGTGTGTGAGAATCGTATCCTTATAGAGACCGGGTTTGATGTTGAAAAGTCGCTGCGAAGCCACTTGAAAAGACTTTTGACATGGTCGAAATCATGATCGTGGTAGTCTGAAGCCAAGTAATAAATGTCACCATGCCATTTGTAAATAAATTTGCAATCTATTAAATATAGATGCAAAATGGTCTTGAGTCCCAGTTCAAATCAAATATTGATTACAGACCAAAAAATACAACCGAAAAAACTAAAATTGCGCGACTTTTTTTATTATTTGTATCCTTTTCAGTATTATTTTATTTATTTTAGACCTTGAATTTTGTCGTAATTTAATTTTTTTATAGCATTTGGACAATATACAAGAATGGAAATTATCGATTATTAAGGTAGTTATCGAATTTTTCTTCTAATTTTCCATTGGAACGAAAAAAAATCTATTTTTATACCTCCCACTTCCAGGATGGGGTTATAAGTTTGTCATTCCGTTTATAGCACCTTGAATTATCCTGCTGAGACCCTATAAAGTATGTATATATTCCTGATCGTCATAAAATTCTAAGACGTTATAGCCATGTCCGTCCGTCCGTCTGTTGAAAGCACGCTAGCATCTAAGCAAAAAGTGCTAGGATATCCATAAATGCATTTTATAGTCGTCAATCGTTTGCGATTGCAACTGGGCGAAGTCGGCCGCATGGGAAAAAGTTTCCCTAACAAGGGCTGAAAAACGCCTAATACTTGATATTGGGTTGTGCATTCCCCTTATAACAAAATCGTGCTCCATAAAGGGATTATCATTCGTATGGGGTGAAATTGGGTAAAAAGGGATAAAAATGGTACCTATCAAACGACAACAGCAAGAAATACGATATTCGGTGTGTACGTTTATCTAATTGAGTTGATATATAACATAAAAGTATGTTTAGCAAAATTTTTAAATTTCATTGTAAAATTCTAAGGCGATTTAGCAATGTCCATCTGTCTGTTGAAAGCAAACTAGCTGTAGATCGGAATTTAAAGTCGGCGAAATCGAGAGGGATTTTTTCCCTAACAAGGATTGAAAACTCCATATAATATTTAGATAATTTGAGCTATTCTTAACATTTTTGCTTTATATGCACTTGAAATTTGATGCGTGCCTTCTTCTTGTAGCGCGAAATCGCGAAATGGGATAAAAATGGTACCAATGATACGACAATAGTTAGAAACATGAAATTTGGATTGTATATCCCACTAATGGCGTAGATACGTAAAATAGAGCGATTTTCAAAATTCGTAATTTTAAAGTATACATTTGGAATAGAGGGATAAAAATGGTACCAACCAAACTGCTGAAGTTGAAATCATGAATTTCGGTGTGTGCATTCATCTGACTGTGAAGATGCGAAATAAAAAGGATTCTTCGGAATGTTTACTTTTAGGCGGAAAATGGGGCGAATGGGGATAAATATGGTACCATCCAAACGGCTGAAGCTAAAATTCAATGTCTAGATTGTACTCTGACTGCGTAGACGTGAAAATAAAGAGATATTTCGATATTCGTACTTTCATGATCTAAATGGCACCAGTCATATCAAAATTAGTCTGTAACTGAAATCAAGAAATTGCAAATGGGAAAATCGAGCTTGAGAGAAAATGTTTTTACCTAATAATATTTTCGAAGTTTGCCGCCTAATGATCACTTTTCGACTACATTTGAAGTTTTTTATTTATATATATATTAGAGGACTATTAGTAGTATAGTAATGAAGCATCACAATTTACCTAATATGGTAGTGCACTGCTATGTAATGTCGAAAGCCTTTAATCTGTCGGTAATACTGAGGAATCCCCTCCGTGGTAGAGGAGGGGATTCCTCAGTTCAAACCGAACACCTTTTTACATCACCATTTCCGATTTCGTTGAAACTTTGTACTATAACTAAACATTATAAAATATATGATTCGTAGAAGACCGATTTTTTCAAAATATATGACCAATTGAAATTGTATATTGAAATATTTATTAATTCTTTCCTGTTCTACCCACAAAGAAATAATTGTATCTCCCTGAATAAATTTATCACATAATTTTTGTTCACACCAGTGTTTTTATTTCTTCAAGACATCAATAAAACTTTTAATTTTCGCAGTTTTACCAACTCCAAACACTATTTTTGCGTGTATATAGTGTACTCCCGTTGGCTAAGCATACACAAACTACGTGTGTGTATGTTATTTTATGAACAATCGTTCAGAAAATACTTTCGATCAGGGAATATGCCTATATTTTTTCTGAATTTTTAGGTTGGTGTTTTCATAGTAAAAAATACAAAAGAAGAAGGAAAATCAGAAATACACAAAATTGTTGTTAGTAGCAGTCAATAGCAAGAACGCCGGCGAAAACTACTTGTAAATATCTTTAAAATAAGCCATCATTCTTTGAATTGTGTCCACGCGTTTTCTCACTACACCATTATCAATGTTCATACCTCGGCACGTTTTTCTTGATTTTCCTAATTTTCAATTGGTCCTATCTTTTGAAAAAAATTTCGTTTTTTTTTTTTACAAAAGTACGTGTAAAATATTTTTAACAGTAGAATATGTCTGCGAAAAATCGTTAAATTCGGAGTCGTGGTCGTATTTTTTTTTACGAAAATCGTTCGGTTTGATATGGAATGATATACGAAAGACGAACTTTACGTCTGTTTACTTGCTTGTTTGTTACTGCACTTGTACGAAAAAGGGACAGCCTCTGTGGAACACAACTTAACCGAACTTAACGCCCTTCTTACTTGTGTTTAGTTATCGGACGTTAAAGTTCCAATGTTTTCTTATTTTGACATGCTCTATCCAAAATATGAGGTCCGATCAGATCTTTGGGTCTTCTTTCCCCTTCGATTTACTCAATTACTGTTCTAGAATCTACATTTTACATCGAATCTGGATCATATTTTGTAGATCATGTTATTTTTTCAATTAAAAGCATTATCCCATTATCGACTTTGATTTATCCTATTATCAACTTTTCCAGATATTTCAACTAGGAACGCCTAATGTGAAAGTCGGTAATATGGGTTCATGTTTTCATATAGCTCCCATATAAATGTTCTTCCATTATATAGGATCTTGATTAAAATGGCGTTGGTCCCATTTATCGTATTACCGATACTATGACCCGATTCGAGTACAAAAAACATATTAGAGAACACGCTGAAGAAAACAAGCCTCTAAGATGGGTGTTTCAGCAGGATAATGATCCGAAACACACATCCCGCTTTGTCAAAGATTGGTTCCAGGCCAGCGGTACAACCCTGCTTGAATGGCTTACTCAATCACCGGACGTTAATCCAATTGAAAACCTTTGGGGAGAGTTAAAACAGCGAATCGGAAAACAAACATTTCAAAATGAAGACCAACTTTGGAATTTTGTGGAGTAAACGTGGTATGAAATTCTAGTTGAAAAATGTCGTAAACTTGAAAGCAGTATGCCAAAAAGAGTACACAAAATTATTCAAAATAAGGGCGGATACACTGGAATTCAAAATATAATTTAATCTATCTTCATAATATTGAATTAGAAACTTTTCTTTGACGATTTACAAAATATACATATTAATTTGACCACTAATTGTTATCACTTTTTTTTTCTTTTGATTTAAATAACAAACTGATTTATGTTACTAGCTCGTAAATATTTGTTTTTTTTAAGTTTAATATATGTTATAAAAATAAAATATAAACTTTGTTTTGTACTACAGCGAATGTAGTATTAACCATAAAATAAGCAAAATAACTCGTGTATTTATTATTTCGGCCATATTATAAAGGGTGTCCCAAGAAGAGCGCAATTTTTTAATTTTAAATAAAACACAGATATTTAAGAAAAAATCGTGAAACTTTATTATATCGTAAAGTAGACAGAATGAGGTTATGTATGGAACAATATATCGTGCAGATGGCCGCCGCGGCTTTGCTGGCATGCACGCGATCTTTTAATGAAATTTTCAATGACCGTTTTGCATGAATGCTGCGGTATTTCATTAATGCAGCGTCCAATTTCGTCTTTTAAGGCTTGAGTCGTCGTCGGCTTATTCGCGTAAACCATCGACTTCAAAAAACCCCAAAGAAAAAAATCTAATGGTGTTAAATCGCACGATCTAGACGGCCAATTCTGATCTCCAAAACGCGAAATAACACGACCGGGAAATGGCTGATGCAGCAATTGAATTGTTTCTCTGGATGTATGACATGTGGCGCCGTCTTGTTGGAACCACATGCCCTCCACATTCATTTCTTCAATCCTAGGCAAGAAAAAACTGGTTATCATTTCACGATACCGACTGTTTGCGCTTGACCTGCCTCATTTTCATAAAAAAAGGTCCAATGATTCCTCCAGCCAAAAACCACACCACACAGTGACACGTTGAGGATGCATTTGCTTCTCGTGAATCACTCGAGGATTTTCCGCACCACAAATGCGACAATTCTGCCTATTGACGAAGCCATCAAGATGAAAATGGGCCTCGTCACTGAAGATGATTTTATCGGCAAAATCAGCATTTTCATGTTGTCTCTCCAATACCCAATTAACGAACTCCCTTCGCTGTCCATGGTCAGTTGGCTTCAGTTCCTGAGTCAATTGAACTTTGTATGCATGAAGATGCAAATCTTTCGTCAAAATTCGCTGCAAAGTGGATTTGGAGACACCAATTTGCTGAGCTCGGTGTCGAATTGAGGTGGATGGAGTTTGAGCGACATTATCACGTACAGCTGCGACATTTTCGGTCGATCACTAACAGATCCAGTTTCGTCAAATTTATCCATTAATCTCTTTACAGTTGACTCTTTTGGAGCATTATTGTGACCCCAAATTGATCGCAATTTGCGAACTGTAGCCGTAAAACTTTCACCATTTTGGTAAAACAATTTCACAATGAGAATGCGTTGTTCATTCGTGTAGCGCTCCATTTTTACTAAACTCGTACCTTCTACTAACAAATAAAAACAATTGTTCAAATGTCAAACAATGACACTTCGAATGTTGCCAGATTTAAAAATTGCGTTCTTCTTGGGACACCCTTTACACATATGGCCGAAGAATAAATAAATAATAAAATATTTTTTATATTATAGTCTCCGACAATGTAAAAAAATATTTTTTTTATTTTGAGTAAAAAATTAATTCTTTTTAAAAGTTTATGTTACCGCAGCTTGTTATCTCGACTTGAAGAAAAACAGCCCTATTATGTTTAAAACCTTCAAATTGACAAAGACACAATTTCGGGCGACTTCTGTAAACATACAATCTATACAAATCTTCGAGTCTACTGTTTAGGTATAAATTGTTTTCGTATTAACTGCTAACAACAGCAGCAGCATTAAATGTAACTGTGAAATTAACATATCCAGACAATTCACTTGGCACACAAAGCACAAACTGACTGACTCGCCTCGACTCCAATCCACTCGATTTCTTTGTAACACAGGCGACTGACTTGACTCTCCCCTGTCCCAGTCCGTGGAAAGATCACTTTGACATTTTCTATCATTTGGATTTCGTGTCTTGGGGTTTTTCGTTTTCAGCCGTGTGTGTGGATATCTTGGATATCTTTTGCACAACACTTTGCTATCAATCACTGTTCCTTGGCTGTTGGTTCTTCTTCTTCTTCGTCAGCGTCTTTAGTTTTTGCTGTGAGTTGACATCCAACTGACAGCTGATGTACTTCTCGTACATCAACAGCAGCAATGCCTTGATCGGAGTGTCTCTCTGTCTGTCTGTCGACTAAACGGTGCTGTTAATGCTTCTGTTAGACATGGCTAACAAAAGAAAACAAAAAACAACACAACCACAAAACTATCGGCCAAGTTAACGAAAAAAAGCTTTGCAGAGCATATTGATTAGTTTATGGGCTGTTGTTTGTGCTGCCTGGGTTTTTGTCTGCCGGTCTCTGTGGACGGAATTCTCGCACTCGTATGCAAATTTAATTTGAGTTTAACATGTCATGGCTTGTAAACAATATAAATTAAAAATAATAACGGTTCTGTGCTCTACAGCATGCTGGGTGAGTGATTGGTGCACCCTACTTGGAAACAAAAGAAATTGTTAACATTATCGAATATAATTACGTAATGCTACAAAATTATAAAATGCGTTGTAATAATCACAATATTTTGTATATACACTGAAAGAATATTTATGATTTTGTATGTATGAAACATGATTCATAAGGAACAAATCAATGAATAGAGTCATACAACTTCTTTATTTTTCATAATATAATATATGAAAAGTTTCATAGATTTTATAATGAAACTTAATAATTTTTACGAAAAATTTCATAAATATTAATCATTTCCACTGCAGTTACCAATGTACTCAATAACAGATCTTTTAGTTGCGGAAAATCCGTTGACTGACCAGTCGATAACCGCATCATTGTTGGAACCTTTGCAATGAATATGTCTCTGAACTAAATCTGACATACTTATGTCAGAGCTAACATAGGACAAATGAGAAGTTCTAGTGGTGCACTATTGGCACAAGGAAGTTTTGTGGATCAAGAACGAAATCTATTTAATTTGAAGCAAATCGGTTCAGATTTAGATATAGCCCCCATACAAATGTCGTTCCTGTGATGAATCTTCGATTAATTCTATAATTGAAGAAATCAATATTCGAAATGAGATGATGCCGCACATTTTATAAGGAATTGCTGGAGGAAATTAGTAACGGACGACTTAGCAGAACAGCTATGTTGGAAAGGAACTGGGACAAAGAGTGCACAATTTAAGCACAACAAAAGCTATAATAAGTAAGTTCAATTAAAAATATTAAATGAAAGTAATAAACCATAAATGTATACATGTCACATACAGCTTTATCAGTGGGCAACGCGGAGGACAAGTTCATAAAAGACACGCGAAAGTTCTTTCAGTTGACTCAAATCGTATTAAGTTGCGAAACAATTACCAAAAAGCCTAAAATGTGAATATAACATTAATTATACCTTCCACCTCCAGGATGGGGGTATACTAACTTTGTCATTCCGTTTGTAGCATCTTGAAATATCGACCTGAGACCCTATAAAGTATATATATTCCTGATGGTCATAAAATTCTAAGGCGATCTAGCCATGTCAGTCTGTTGAAAGCACGCTAGCATCTAAACGAAAGGAGCTAGAACGTTCAAATTTTCCATTAATGTGTCTTATAGTCGTAGATCGGTTGGGATTGAAATCGGGCGAAATCGGCCCAAAGGGAAAAATTTTTCCCTCACAAGGACTAAAAATACCCATAATAATCCCTAATATTTTAGCGTATTTAAACATGTTTTTGAATATGTCTGTTTATAATTGCTTGATATTTGGTATGCGCTTTATATGCACTTATAGCAAAAACGTGCACCATAAACTGATTCTTATTTGTAGGGGGTGAAATGGGGCAAAACAAAAAACAAATGGGGCTAGAAACACGAAATTCGGTGTGTACATTCCTCTAATTGAGTAGATACATAATATAAAAGTATTTTTTCCAAATTCGTACTTTTAAGGGGTAAAATGGGAATAGAGGGATACAAATGGTACCAACCTAACGGCTGTGCCTAGAATAATGAAATTCGTTGTATACATTCCTCTGATTGCATAGACAAGTAAAATACACGGATTTTTCAAAATTCGTACTTTTTGGTGTTAAAATGAAAAAAGGGGGATACAAATAGTACCAATCAAATGACCGCAGCTAGAGTCATGAAATTCGGAGTATACACGGAAAATAAACTTATTATTCGAAATTCGTACTTTTTGGGGCCAAAATAGAAAAAGGGGATAAAAATAGTACCAACCAAATGACCGCAGTTAGAGTCATGAAATTCGGAGTATACATTAATTTGACTACGTAGATATGAAAAATATAATTTTTTTCCAAATTCATACTTCAAGGGATACAGTGGGCACGGAGGGATAAAAATGGTACCAACCAAACGGCTGCACATGGAATAATGAAATTCGGTGTATACATTCCTCTGATTGCGTAGGCTCTTAAAAAAGACAGATTTTTCGAAATTCGTACTTTTTGGGGTTAAAATGATAACAAATTAAAGGAAAAAATAGTACCAACCAAATGACCGCAGCTAGAGTCATGTAATTCGGAGTATACATTCGTCTGACTGCGTAGACACGGAAAATAAACGGATTTTTCGAAATTCGTACTTTAAAGGGATACAATGGTACACAGGGATAAAGTAGTACCAACTAAACGACTACACCTAGAATGATGAAATTCTAATTGCGTAGAAACGTCAAGGGGGTAAAAATGGTACCAACCAAATGGGCGCAGCTGGAATCATGGAATTCGGTGTATACATTCCTCTGACTGCATAGACACGCAAAATGAAAAGTTTTTTTCCAAATTCGTATTTTTTCTTTTACGGAAAAAATTGGTTGAATCATGAAGTTAGGTTATTTTGCACTATGTACGTCTGATAATGGATTTTCAAAATTTGTACTTTTGGAATTAAAATAGAATGGAAATACAACCAACTGTAGCACCCACTATCTATCAATATTTATTTATGGTATTTAAGATTTTTGAAAATATAAATATAAGAATATTTATTTTTTGATATGAAATAAATATTTTTTTGAAATAATTAAAATATTATATTTATTTATATAATTATTTTTTCAATATTTGTATTTGTTTTGGTTTGGCTATATTAAAAATTTTATATGTTCCTGTAATATTACTGCACTTATACGAAAACCAACAACCTCTGTGGAATGCAATCCATGGTGGAGGGTATATAAAGTTCGGCCCGTCCGAACTTAACGCCGTTTTTACTTATTTGCAACTAATTTACAATTTGAATTGAAATGCACAAAAAATGGACTGGATTAATAAAATAATAATTAATATTAACAAAAATTACACAAAAACCAAAATTTTATTTTAAGCTTATTCTACAATTACAAGGATAAGCTTAAGACAATATTATTTTCGTAAGCTTATTCTACAATTACAAGGTTAAGCTTAAATTAAGCGTGCTCATTTAATATTATCGAGAGGGTTCCGTTTCAATTTTTCTACAATTGTTACACAAGCATTTTACAATGGATTCTCAACTCTTTTTCAAGCTTGAGGCTTATGCTGGTAAGCTTATTATAATATTATTCTCAAGTCATTTGGTATGTTGGGAAGTATGAACCCTGATTAGGTGAAAGACATATTCATTGCAATGACTCTCGCAATGGTGGTGTGTTTTGATTGGTTAGTTAACGAATTTTTGCTTTTGTGTTTATATTGGAAACTTCAATTTTTACTATTTATGAAACTCTTTCATAAAATTAATGAAGTTTCTTCATCAAATCTATGAAAATTTGCATAAATCATATTATGAAAAATAATGAATTTTTATAACAAAAGTTCTTCGAAGGAAGAACTGCATTTCATAGTTTCGAAGAAATGTTTCATAAATTCGATGACACTTTTCATTGATTTGTGCTTTATGAAACATGTTTCATACATTTTATGAAGTGTTTCTTTGGCGACTTTTTAATGAAAATTTTCACTGAGTTTAAGACAAAATCATAAATATTATGAAAATAATTCTTTCAGTGTAGATTTCACTAACTCGTACCGCTGGGCATAGAATGACACATATGGACTTTGTTACCAACGCACTATGGTCCCAAATCCATTTTTATTGGCAGAAGTTCAAAAAAGTAAAATTGGAAAGTGGTAAATGTGTATATATTTTCTTTATGGCAACACTCCAAGCAATCAAGAAAATATACTGGAGAAAATTAGGTGGCAACACCACAAGCCTGAATGGTACTTAAACTTTGCGGTTCAAAAAAAGTGGGATTAATTTTGATATAAAGCAGTTTTACAAATTAATTAAAATCAAGACTTAAAAAGAAAATAATAAAGTGACTATATTATGAAAATTGACGGCAAGAGTTAGTAGTTGAAAAATTATATTTAAGATTTTATGATTATTGTCGTGGACCAAAAGTTATATGTATGACTCAACTTGACTCAAAGTGTAAATGTGAAAGTGTTTGTCTGAGGTTGTAATTTATGGTGGAATTAATATCTCGTCAGCATTTTTCGGCAAACTCCAAAAATTTTCATTTTATTTTAGCAGAGTTTTTGATTAGCCATAGACATATATATGATTATATATCATATATCTGAATTAGTTTTGTGTACGAAACCCATCAATATTTTATTTAAAAGGTATTTAAAGTACCTTTAAAATTTTATACAACATCATTCACCTTTTTGTACACATGTATACATTTTACTTTATTTCTTGAAATAATTATTTAAATTGAAGTTTAAAGTATACTATTTGTATGCTATATTTTGCTTTTGTAATAATGTTTAGAAAAACACATTTCGTCAAAATCAACAACTCTTCATTCTTTTAAGCTTTCATAAAATTTTGTTTTTGGTCACCCTGTACCAATACAGGGTGATAATTATGTTAGTTAAGTATTGAGTTTATATGGGAGGTGGTAGTGGGCGTGGTCCGATCGGCCCAATTTTATTTTTATTTTTTGCGTATGATATGTCTAGCAAATGTGCAAAATTACAAGACTGTAAGTTTATTTTTCGACTTTATGCCATAAAAAATGGATTTGGGACCAGTGTGCATCGTTAGAATGTTGACTATTAAATATTATTTAAAATTTTTTATATTCTTTATGTTTTTTTCGTGTCAGCAAAAAGAGATTTTTTTTTGAAAATGAATCAATTTTTGCACTTCTTTGGAGACTGATCCTAATACTCTCTATGTGGAATTCACAACATTTGTAGCTATTAAAATACCTTTAATCGAACATATTAGCAAGTGTTATCGGACTTACATTTCCAAAATGACAGTACAAATGTACCTTTCACGAAATTTGGAATATGAACTGAGTTGTTGTCCTGGCTCAAGATTTTGCAATTTTGCATCTACATATATTTTATAGAATACAAATTTATTTACGAATGGCATGATGACATTTATTCATGGCTGGACATTACCATTATCATGATTGCCCGTTATTGCGAATTTTGAGACACATATTTGGAAAGTGAGTTGGATTTGCGCTTCTACCTTGACAGAGGAATTTACACACCAAATTTCACGACTATAGATGCAATACTTTAGTTCGTACCATTTTTATCCCTTTTTGTTCCGCTCACCTCTTACAAGTACAAATTTCGAAAAATCCAATTTTACTGCGCTTCTGCATGGTCAGAAGAACTTACATATCAAATTTCAAGATTCTAGCTGCGATTCTTTAGTTGGTACCATTTTTATCTCTTTTTGTCCCGCTAACCTTCTATAACTATAAATTTCGAAAAATCCAATTTTACTGCGCTTCTACACACCAAATTTCGCGACTATAGCTGCAATAATTAAATTACTTAATACTTTAGTTGGTACCATTTTTATCCCTTTTTGTCCCGCTCACCCCTTATAAGTACAAATTTCGAAAAATCAGTTTATATTGCAAGTCTACGTTATCAGAGAAATGTAAATACCGATTTTCACGATTCTAACTGCAATTCTTAAATTGGTACCATTTTTATCCCTTTTTGTCTCTTTCCTCCCTTAAATTACAAATTTCGAAAAATCCCTATTTGTAGCTCGTCTGCATGGCCATTGCAAGGAACACACCGAATTTCATGTTTCTAGCTACTGCAGTTTGGTTAGGACGAAGGTTCTTTGTTTATCCCTTTTTGTCCCATTTTATCTCCAAAAAGTACGAATTTCGTAAAACCCTTTCTTAGTCTTAGTGATAATGATAAGTCAGTCAGTAACGCAACTCTTTTATATATAGATTTGCTAACTTGAAATATTGAATATGTTTTTGTCACAACAGAGAAAATTTGTCTGGGATACTTCTTCTAAGGAGGGACAAAGTTTTGTTCTTCACAAAGTTTTAGTCCACATACATATTTATAAATTCCTGGTAACTGATTGAAAGTTGCCAAAATGAAATCTGATTTCTCTCGATGAAACTGTAGCTGAAAAATTTCGCTGACTTAATTCATTGATTAAACGAACTCCCCTCCCTAATAATGGATAGATCATATTTTACAATAGGCTCAAAACAATAATAATCTCATAACCATCATGACATGTGTGTGCGTGTGTGTCTTTGAAAGCGAAATGTGTTTGGAATTTGTAAATAGCCGTACATCCATATGTAAAAGATAATATTTCCACAATTTTTTGTTGTTGAAATTTATGTGACTTTCTCATAGTAAAGTAAAAGAAATAATAATAAAAAATATATTTTTACTACACACGCACCCTAAAAAAGGTAACTAGCACTTTTTACAGCATTTTAAAAAACAAGTCTTGTTTTGTAAAACAAACAGCAAAAGGTTTGCTGACTTCTCACATACACACCCGAAATATTGTATTTATCTGCGAAATTGTCAAGTTTATGTTCAAAAATAATTTGCTTTAAGAGCTTTAGCCATATATCTTGACGGAAAGGGAGTTGGATCGTCTGCAAGATGGAAATTTTTTTCAATCATGGCTCACTGTCCGATTGACACCAGGAACGTAGGAAAATAGGGATAAAATGGTACCAACGCAACACAAAGGCATTTTTCGGAATATGTGCTGTTGGTGAGAAAACGGGATGAAAGGGGATACAAATTTTACCAACAAAACGACATAAACTGGAATCATTAAATTCAGTTGCAGGCTCCTCTGAATGTGTGGACGGTTGGATTGGTCGAGGGGATAAAAAGATCCCAAAACAATACCTAGTATCACAATTTCGAAAATGTGTTATCATTTAGTTTGGTTCAAGACCAAAGGTTGTGCTGAAGTCTTCAGCAGAACCCAAAATTAGCAAAAAGGCAAAGTGAGACATTTATTGTTGCAGCTAAAAGTTGACTGTGCAGTTTCGATGGGCGCTACCCCATCTCGTCAGAACTTTCGCAACGAATATATGTCTTTAACTTAAATCAGGGTTCATATTAGTACCAGCGGTCACATATGACAAATGAGAAGCGCTGATAAACAAAAAATGTTAATGACCACAAAATTTCGAAATTTCGTTTTGTTTGAAAATTTAAAAATATCATATTTTAAAAATATGTATATTATTTTATGTTGATTTCGTATATTCTACTCGTCACCCCAAAGTGCACACCCTTTTGTTAGCAATTGCAAATGCACAACAACAACCACAACAAACCAAAAGGAAACATTACTTTCGTTTAATAAGTTATTGGCTTCGTTTTTATTTTATTTAATTTCATTCAGTTCACTTTTGCTTCGTCAAAGAAAGTTGTAAACACTTACTTTTCTTCACTTCAACGGCTGTCTTGTCTCTATGCCCGTCCATTTGTCGGTCACACAACCCCGTGTAAGAGTTTTACGAGACGAATACTCGGTCGACAGTTTCATAAAGTTGACAGGTGATCGTAAAAACAGAAAACTCAAACCTTTAGGTTGGGTTTGTTTGAGTTTTTTGTCTTGGCTTATTTTTCGTTTCATTTTACTACTAACTTGGCTTCAAAAGGTTTATAGACTGATTTAAATGCATTTTACATTTTACAACTTAGAAAGTTGTGACTTTCAAAAAACGGTGTCATCAATTTTGAGCGATGACTAAAGCGCCAACCTGAGAGTTGAGAGTTCCAAATTGTATTTCAATGTTCTTGTCCAGCGTGTAATTTGAAACCGAAATTTTGATAGAGTTGAAATACTTGTCGGTGTGTTATGCCAACATTCATCACGAAATCGCCTCGAGCATTTGAAACATTAGTAATATATCACTTTGAAAAATGTAAGTTTGTCTCACATTAACCTTGTTAACGAATTGGGTTGTAAATCAACAGTGTTTTGTCATAGAAAATCATTCCAAAAAGTGCGGCCGAAAATCCATCTAATGAGGTCACTCACATACGGTGTAAGAGTAGTTCTTCGCATAACTGCGCCTAGAGATGTTTTTAGTAAAGGGCGATTTTTTAAAAGCTATAGGAAAGTTTTTCAAAAAAACACATAAAATTCAGAAAAATTTATGAAATCTTTATTTGAATTGTCCATATAATTTAATGTTTGAAGATTATTTCATGCAAATGTTGACCTTGACTGCGCCTCAAATGGTCCAACCGCTTAGTCCAATTTTGGCATTTCTACGTTTTTGAGTAACAGAGGCCCAATTGCTGCGAACGGCGACGAATCGATAATTGATGGACATCATTAACACTGGCCGATACAGCTGCGATATTTTCTTCAGTTCGCTCTCTACGTAAGCGTGTTGGTGGTTTAATGTCCAACAACGTAAATTTGGTGCGAAATTTAGTCACAATAGCCCGAATAGCCGCTTCAGTGGGTCGATTAAACTGACCATAAAATGGAAGCGCGCGATGAACTTTCTTAACAGAGCACGCATTTTGATAATAAAATTCAATAATTTGCAAGCGTTGTTCGTTTGTAAGACGATTCATGGTTAAATTATAGACCAAACTGAAGATGTTTGACAGTGAAACAAAACACGAAACGTGCGTCAGCTGTTTAAACCAGTGTTGCCAAAAAGATAATAGCTAAAAAATCACTCTTTATAAGTAATTTAGTATTTTTTGAGCGTATTACATTGGCGGCCAATTGACATCGCCACCACGTGAGATAACACGGCCTTTGAATTTGTCGCGCAAAAGAGCCATTGTTTCGTTAGCTGTGTGGCTAGTGGCATCGTCCTGTTGAAACCACATATCGTGGATGTGGACGGGCCATAAAACGTTCGTTACCATCTCACGATAGCGAAGACCATTCAAGACCATTAACTGCCTGACCGGCCTCATTTTGGCCAAAAATACGGCCCGTTAATCCGCCAGCCCATAAACCGCACCAAACAGTTACTCTTTGAGGGTGCATTCATTGGTCACTCTTGGATTCATAATAAGCCTGAATAACTTTAACGCGTTGCTCGATGGTGTATCTTTCCATGGTTCAAATTGAGTTAGTCTGAAATTGAGAAATGTCAAATGAAATGCAGAACAACCTTGACGTTTAGGTATGGTCTACATTCAACAACGGCCCTTACAATTTAACCACAAATTAAAAAAAAAATTTTGTGTTGACTTATTTGGACTTAGCCTCGATAACAATAAATTTTACTGGCACTGGATAATTATCCAGGCTAATTCGGAAATTTTTAACATAAAACTATTTTTTTCAAAATTAGTTTGAAATTTAAAAAAAAAAATGTTTTATTTAAGACAAACCGCTCTTTTAAGACAAACCGCTCTTTTAAGACAAACCGCTCTTTTAAGACAAACCGCTCTTTTATCCGTGCGACTATAAATATATTTTAGACTTTTTAACAAAAAAGAAATTTGGGGGGGGGGCTATAGCCTTACAGACAAGCCAAACTTAAAAGTAAATTAAATCTAGAGTTAAATCTATATCATGCTTAATTATTAAATTATTATAGTCCTTCATGGACCTCAGAATAGGCTCAAATGAATATAAAATATTCATTATGCCTTAGACATCTAGATGGAACATTAAAACAAATAAGACTAAGCAAATTAGTTTATACAGTTTAGTTTATACAGAAATAAAATTGAGCTCTTTGATCTACGACTTGATAAGGACTCCAAATGAATTAGTCGACACATAGCATCATACATCGGTACAGGATTGACAAATGGTACAGAAACTAAAGCAAATTTAATAATTTTTTTCTGTAACCTCTCAATGCGATTACAGTAAATATCATAACACGGGTTCCATACCATAGAACCATATTCTAATTTAGACCTGACAAATGTTGTATACAACAATTTTCGAGTATAGGGATTAGAGAATTCTTTACTATTTCTTCTTATAAACGCAAGCACAGTATAAGCTTTAGGCATTATGAAATCAATAAGCAAATTCGTACGCCTACCAAACGGGAGATGAAAACATTTCGCAAAGTTTAGTGGTAAATGATTCAATTCAGACCAAGCCACCAAGCGATTAATATCTTCCTGAATTTGGATAGAATCGGAAGAGAAATTTTAGAAAACAGTTTAATGTCATCCGCATGAATTAGATAATTAGAATACTTGAAGCAAGAACTTATATCATTAATAAAAATTTGATTTGAACTGGGATATTGTCCTGGCTCAAGACCATTTTGCATCTATATTTAATAGAATGCAAATTTATTTACAAATGGCATGGTGACATTTATTACTTGGCTGCAGACTACCACTATCATGATTTCCACCCTGTCTAAAGGTTTCATTCAGGTGGCTTCGCAGCGACTTTTCAACATCAAACCCGGCCTCTATAAGGAGATGATTTTCACAAACGAACGAGAATCACAACTCACTTGCCGAATTTGCGTTTAAAAAATCGCACCAAGTAATAAAGTACACATGCCATCTTACAAGCATCTCATTGAGTTGCATATGTAAGTATGTGTATATGCAGGTATAGTTACCCAGCAATACTTCTGCCGTGCCAACGCTCATTTGTTTTAGTTTTTTCGTTTGAATTTTTTTGGTCTGTAATCAATATTTGATTTGAACTGGGAACAAATGAGCGTTGGCACGGCAGAAGTATTGCTGGGTAACTATATTGTAGTGGTAGTCTGCAGCCAAGTAATAAATGTCACCATGCCATTTGTAAATAAATTTGCATTCTATTAAATATAGATGCAAAATGGTCTTGAGCCAGGACAATATCCCAGTTCAAATCAAATATTGATTACAGACCAAAAAAATTCAAACTAAAATTAATAAAAATTTTAAAAAGAATATACTTCCTTGAGGAATACCCGACGTGACTAGATATATATCCGATATCGCATATAGCCACAAAACGACGTCTTTCACTTAAATATGACATAAACCACTTGACCAGGGCTGGTGGAAACCCAATTTTAGCTAAGTTCAAGAGAAGTATATTATGCGGAACCTTGTCAAACGCTTTACAAAAATCGAAGTAAATTGTATCGACTTGGTGACCCAATTCAATGCTATTAATACAGTAATTAGTAAAAACTAATAGATTAGATGTAGTTAAACGATTTTTCATAAATCCATGTTGAGATTATCATAGACTAAGTGCTCAAATAACTTGGCAACATTGGCTAATTTAGAAATTGGCCTATAATTGCAAATGTCCCCCTTAGAGTAATAGCGGAAATTTTCCAGCAATCTAAAAAGAAGCCAATATTTAAAGAATAATTAAATATGTGCTGCAATGGGAAGCTGACAGAAGATGAACATTTTTTTTTTAAATAAAGCTGAAATACCATCAGTATCTAACCTTGCAGATTCATTAATATCAGATAAACTAGATCTAATAAAAACACTATCAACTACCAAAATAGAGCTCCATGTGAAAAGTTTGAATTGATTCCTTAGCTCCTTTCGAGAGTTATTGTGTACACCAGCCAGACAGACGACGGACGGACATGGTTCAAACAACTTAAAAAGTCGTAAAACGGATTTGACCCAAACATACTTGGGGTCCTAAGTCACTCGATCAATGCGTTACACTTTTTTCTGTCCCAAATGATATATACCCTCCACTCCGTAGAGTGAGGGTATAATAAAAATGAATTCTGCCTTTCAAAGTCAAAGTAATCGGTACTTCAAATTTAAAATGTTAAATGGTCCACCCATTATTGACTATTCTAGTCATTTCCAAAAAAGGATTATGTACTTGTTGGTTTAATGTCTGGAACTAAATCCACGGTTTTTCGACAAATCCATCTTGTCTAAATGTAATTATTTACACTTTCTCTTCAATCATAAGCGACGATGACGTCGTCGTCGTCATACTAACGTGTACTATATTGTTGGTCCAAACAACAACAGCACTAGCCGCCACAAAACATAAGAAGAGTCAAACCATTTGCACAGATCGAGAGGAGAAGTATCGGCTCAAGAAATGCATTGACATGCTTAGATGTTTAGTTTGCATGTTTTGCTTGTTTCTTTCTCATCATCTTCTTCTTCGTATACTTTGGGCCAACATATGAGGCTATGAGGCTAAAACAGTAGTGGTCAAGGATGCAGTGGTGGGAGGGGGGAGAGAGTACGCATGAACTGGTAAACATATGTTTTTGTTGCCAGTATCACTGGGGCAGCATCATTGACCGTCACATAGAAGAGGAGGAAGAAACAACGCACATATGGCAGATACTTGATGGTGATGTTTTGGGTTGGTGATGCTGTTGTTGTCGATGATGCTGATGCGACTGATTGCCGAGTGTTGTTGATGCCGCTGCACTGTGGCTCCCCAATGAATAAAATAAAAAATAAAATTTAAGTAAAAAGAAAAAATGAATAAACTAAACTTGAAATGATTGTTAATGCTAAACTAATTCAAGTGGAAGTTGACATTTAAATTATATATACCAGATATTCCTCTTAATTACCCAGCAAAAAAGAACTCTAATGAAGTGAAAAAGATGTTCATATTGTGATTCGGATGTGGTGAAAAAAAAACGATCTTCACCAATGAATTTTACACGGGGTTGCCCTAGGAGGGATGTCCTTTTTTTGGTCACCTTTTCAGTGTATTTTAGTCAGAGCTCATAATGTTATGAAAGAATGCAATTGTGGATGTTCCTTTATATCAGTGAAGGTAATCCAATTTTATTTACATCTTGCAGTGTAGTGAAAAATGGGTTTTTCTGAATAGGTGAAAATACACATTTAACAATCATTTTTAATGCTGTTACTTGGAACAACTTAACCACTACTTTAGGAAAATAAAAAGCAAGCAGACACTAGGACGTTTGGCAATTCTATTTGTCTTTCATTTTTGTTTCTGTCTTTCATTTTTGTTAGCTTTGATAGTTGTAGATTCTAATTATGTGAATACTTCACATTTAGTAGATATAAGTGTAATTTAACTGATAAAACTAGTTTTTTCAAAAAATTTTAGAAAATAAGATTTTGTCGCAATCTATATTCAAGTTGACAATAAATCATTAAATGTAAACTCTCCTCGTTAATAGAGTTAATAGAAACGTGAAATACCCCAAATTGATTTTGAAATCAACAACTGCATGCAAAATTGGTTAGATTCTAAATGATTTTTTGTTTACTCTTTATTTTGTATTTATATTAATACACTTTACATTGAATTAAATTGTTATATATGATTTCATAAATTTTCAGTAGACTTAAACTATATTTGTACCACTCCCACAAGGCGTCCACATCTGAATATCATCAATATGTCGATACTGATTTTAAAGTTATCCATCATTTCGTAAGTTGTTTCCTCAAAATAATCATCTTGTATCTATATAAAGGGTGATTTTTTAAGAGCTTGATAACTTTTTTTTTTTAAAAAAACGCATAAAATTTGCAAAATCTCATCGGTTCTTTATTTGAAACGTTAGATTGGTCCATGACATTTACTTTTTGAAGATAATTTCATTTAAATGTTGACCGCGGCTGCGTCTTAGGTGGTCCATCCGCTTAGTCCAATTTTGGCATTTCCACGTTTTTGAGTAACAGAGACCCAATTGGTGCGAACGGCGACGAATCGAAAATTGGTGGTCATCATTAACACTGGCCGATACAGCTGCGATATTTTCTTCAGTTCGCACTCTACGTAAGCGCGTTGGTGGTTTAATGTCCAACAATGTAAATTTGGTGCGAAATTTAGTCACAATAGCCCGAATAGCCGCTTCAGTGGGTCGATTAAACTGACCATAAAATGGAAGCGCGCAATGAACTTTCTTAACAGAGCACGCATTTTGATAATAAAATTCAATAATTTGCAAGCGTTGTTCGTTTGTAAGATTATTCATGATGAAATGTCAAAGCATACTGAGCATCTTTCTCTTTGACACCATGTCTGAAATCCCACGTGATCTGTCAAATACTAATGCATGAAAATCCTAACCTCAAAAAAATCACTCTTTATATATGCATTCTTCTAAAATTTAAAATATTTTTGTTTTGAAAAACCTTAGAAGTTGTAAAACAAATCTTGCGGTTGGTAGCATAATGATATGTTTTTTTTTTCAATATAGATTTCTAAAATTTTATACCTTGTTTAGATTATTGAGATACGCTTGTGAAAAAGAAGAAGCATATACATTTAATTTAAAAAGAGAGGAGGAGGAATTTGAATTTTGTTACAAGTTGAGACACCATATTTAGATAATTTTGAAATTAGCATATGCTTCCTACTTGGCAGAAGAACTACTTAAACAACTTATTCAAAAGCGGAAGACACTGCAATTTCGGAATCTATATATAAAAGAGTTGAGTTACTGACTGACTGATTGACTTATCATTGACCAGCCCCCAGACCAAACTGCTGAAGCCAGGGTCATGAAATTTTCAGTGTAGTTCCCAAATATGACGTAGACGTCGACTAAGAAATTCGTTTTTCGGTATTTACACTTCTCTGATGACGTAGACTTGCAATATAAATTGATTTTTCGAAATTTGTACTTATAAGGGGTGAGCGGGACAAAAAGGGATAAAAATGGTGCCAACTAAAGTATTACAGCTAGAAACGTGAAATTAGGTATGTAAATTCCTCTGACCATATAGAAACGAAGTAAAATTGGATTTTTCGAAATTTGTACTTTTAAGGGAAGAGCGGGACAAAAAGGGATAAAAATGGTACCAACCATTCAAATGGATTGTTCGAAATTTTTACTTTGTAGGGGGTAGGCGGGACAAAAAGGGTTCCAATTTAAGAATTGCAGCTATAGTCGGGAAATTTGGAATGTAAACTGTGTGTAAAGTACAATCTAAATGGATTTTTTCGCATAAAAGTAGTACCAACTAAAGTATTGTAGCTATAGTCGTGAAATGTGGTGTTTAAATTTCTCTGACAACGTAGACTAGCAACATAAATGGATTTCTCGAAATTTGTAAGTAAGTAAGTTGCGCGCGGGGCAAAAAGGGATAAAAATGGTACCAACTTTAGTATTACAGCTAGAATCGTGAAACTTACTGTGTAAATTCCTCTGACCATATAGAAGCGCAGTAGTTTGATTTTTCGAAATTTTTACTTTTAAGGGGTGTGCGGGTCGAAAAGGGATAAAAATGCTGTACAGTCCTTTAATTACGTAAGCGCGGAACATAAATGGATATTTAAAAATTTTTACTTAAAAGGGGGATACGGGACAACAAGGAATAAATGTGTTACCAAATAAAGTATATATTTTTAGGGGAAGCAAAAACACATGTGATTTTTCAAAATGTGTACTTTTTGGGAAAGAAGCCGACTATATGATACACTCCACTTTCTATCCGAAAACAACAACAGTGAAAACGGGAAGAATTTTTGTATGTTTCCTAATCATAGGCTAATATTACCTGGTCCAATTTGTCAAATCGGAAATATTTATATCGGTGCTATATCCAAACATGGAATATAGTGACTAATTTTCACAATAAGTTCATCCAGTTCAGAATAACGTGTTAAGCTCATTTTGTGAAAATTCGTGCTTTCTGGTGCGGAAAAAGTCTATCCGAATTTTGTATGGGAAATTTTTGGGGCGAAATTTTTCACCGTGGGTGTTTCCAGTTGAAATATGAGATAATTTGAAAGAGTGGAAAAAGTGAAATCGGGAGCGAAATTTGTATGGGAAAATCTGAACCGATCTGATCTATTTTCACCATAGGTGTTCCTAGTTTAAATATAAGATGTTTTGGCAAATCTGAAGACAATCTGATACAATATGTGGTCTCTAGGGCAGAAAAAGTCAAATCGGGAGTGATCTAACACATTTTTACCACAGGTGTTTCTAGTCATCTAACGTTTTCTTTTTTTAACTATTCAACCGTTGGACTATTATTTGTGGGGTGCCCTCAGCAGCCAATTGAATGAAATTATTTTCCATTATTAACCGGAAGGATTGTACTTCCAAATAAAAAAAGAAATTTGAGAAAATATTCAGTAGTTTTTTATAGCATTTTCGAAAAAAGTTATTTGGCGGACCCTATATAAGATGTTTTGCCAAATCTGAAGACAATCTGATCTAACACATTTTCACCATAGGTGTTCCTAGTTTAAATATAAGATGTTTTGCCAAATCTGAAGACAATCAATAAAAAAAAATTGTGCAAAGTTTCATTTGGTTCTGTCTACAATTGCGACCTGTATCGTGATTACAAGAATAGATGGACAAACAGACGGACATTGCTAAATCGATTCAGTGATTCTAAGTCGATCGGTATAATTAACAATGGGTCTATCTCGTTTCCTTCCTTCCTGGGTGTTACAAACAAATGCACAAAGACATAATACTCTGGTGGAGTGATAATTACCCAATAAGCACATCGGATCCGAATCGGATCCGACTTCTCTGATTTGGTTTCGAGATCGGGTCCGATTTCGGTTCGAGATCGGTCACGAGAACAGGAGCAATTCCCTCTTCGATATCGGACCGAGAATTGAGTCCGATTTCGAAATGATATCGGATCCGAACTCACTTCGATGTTGGTTCCGACATCGTTTTGAGTTCGGGTCCGATATCATTTCGAAATCGGACTCAATTCTCGGTCAGATATCGAAGAGGGAATTGCTCCCGTTCTCGTGACCGATCTCGAACCGAAATCGGACCCGATCTCGAAACCAAATCAGAGAAGTCGGATCCGATGTGCTTATTGGGTTGTTATATTTTGTTTTTTTTTTTCGTAAATCTGTCCATTGCATATTGGAAGTATTTTTTGCTCCGCAGGTCTTATACACTAATATGATGTCTGTTACATATGAGTCATATACTTATTAATATATTAAATTTTAATGTCATATTACTTTTCATCTAATTGTTGCTTATTTCACCACATATATACTAAGTAATAAATTCAAAATAATAAATAAATTCATTAATAAATATAAAAATAAAACTCCAAATTTTTACTGCAAACCTGAATCGAAAGCGTCTGAAATCTCGGACTCAAATCGGATCCGAATCGGAACAGAGAAAGCGAGAAACCGAGATGTCGGACTCAAATCGGATCCGAGTCCGACTTTGTGCTTATTGGGTAAGTGCAAAGATTTTCTACATACGCTCTCTAGTTTCGTATGTACATTAGGCTGGATCGCGGTCCATACAAATGTAAAAACAACTTCCAGTCCCCCCTCAAAAATAAAATTTGAATTGTTTAACGATAATTTGCAAAATATTTCGTTCTTATATCATGCCATCTGTGAGCTAAACGCTTCTAAAAACAACCCTAAAAATATGTTTATTCCCGTGTATTTTTTTAATGTTTCATTTTTGTCCAATTTTTTTCTGAATTAATAGACACTCGGAATTAATCTTAGAATAACACATTGGATGTTTATAGTAATATTTTTTGTTTTTCTTCATAGTTGCAACTGAAAACTTTTTCGTATTTAGTGTTAGTATTTTATAAAAAATAAATAGCTGTAGTCAGTACTTTTAGAATGATGCCTATATGATTAACATCGAAAGAAAATTGACGATGTCATTTTTGTAAAAAGAGTTTGAACATTTTGGCTTTGAAAATCCGTCTGTATTAAATTATTTCACAAAAATGGAATCAGTGACGTCATTTTCCGTCCGATATTCATCATTTAAGCATAATTCGAAAGGTTTCTTCTTTTTTTTTCAAATAAACTAACAACATTTTTCCAAGAAATATGAGTTTTTTCTGTCACTTTGAAAACCTACAAAAAATCAATCTAAACGTCGAATACTACGACTAATGAGTTATCAGTGGCCTTCATAGCTTAGTGGAAGTGTGCGCGTCTTGCAGTCTGAAGGTGCTGGGTTCGATTCCCGGCCGGCGCACTGGTAAAATTCAACATCAACAAATTTTAACTTTTCATCATAAAATAAGAGCTTCTGCAGCCAATTTTCTCACCCGAACACACTTTCACATAAAAATTGTCATTTCGATTGCTCCAAGGTCCAGGGAAGAAACTAATAGCCATTAGCGATACATAACATGGCTGTTAACATAAAATGCAGCGCCCCTAGTAGAGGATAGTGGTACAACTCGATTAACATACCATACCCTTAACATTAACATCAACCTTGAAGAAGATGCAAATAACAACCGGACAACATGAGAACGATAATGAACAAAAGTTCCCGCGATAATGCCGGAACGAAGTGTAGTACAATTCAGACTTAGGGGTTATCACCTCAGCTCCCCATAAAAGCTGTTACAACAACAACAACTAATGATTTATCCTAAGACAAGAATACAAATTAATGTTAAAAGTGCTACTAAGCGTCTACTAATTCAGAAAAAAATTGCTCAAAAATACAATGTAAAAAAATTATACGGGGAAAAACATGATTTTTCGAGGTGTATTTAGGAGCGTTCAGCTTATAAACGGCTCGACCTAGAACATCATTAACCAATCCAATCTTCATTTCTGGGGATGACCGCAGCAATTTATTTTCGTGACCCATGCTAATGTACATATATGGTCTTATTCAGGTCCAATTAAAAAGTGTAAATTCGTCTCACGTTGTTATGATGACAAGAACAATTCTCGCGATTATTGACTAAGAATTGTTGTGTGGTTTTTCCCTTTTGAACCACTGTGTGTCATCATTATTGTGGCCAAAGGAAGTACAAGTTGTTGATGCTGACGCTGATGTTGTCGTTGTCTATCTTCTTGGACTTTGCTGTTGCGGTTGCGGGTTTTCTACTATCTGCTGTTGCTGTTATTACTGGTATCTGTTATTTTGTTCGAATATCTGGCTGATGTTGCTGTTGGTCAGTTAAGTTGCGTATGTACACAACAAATACATATAAATTTATATACATTCAATAGCTTTTATCCCAACACCAACCAACGGATGGACGGACAACATTGTAGCCATAACTGTTATTGCTTGGGAGGTCCATTGGCCGGCGAAATGGCAATCTGGAGAGAAAGAATCAAGCGAACTGCGCTCCAAACAATCGGCTGGCCAGCAATTTACAAAGATAAAGCCAAGATATAATATTAGCGGCAGCCGCATCATCGGCAAATAAACATGAATTGGTATTTGGGGTTAGGCTGGTGTGTGTTTACTTTACACCTGTGAAAGCTAAGAAAGTAAATGCCAGCATTGACAGCAAAAGTGTGTTTTAATTTGGGTCACACACTTACAGTCAGCGCCAACTAGCCATCCATCCAGTAATGGAATCCAGCCTTCATTTATTACTTTTCGTTTCCACCTCTCCAACCTAGCTACCTAGGCCAGTACACGGCAGTAGCATTGCTGCGGTAGCAGTCGAAAGGAGTTACTTAGTCCAGCCAAATTCAAATGCCACCAGCGCAGCCCACTGCACAGCATTAACCAACATTTTTCAGGAAAATCACTTAAAAATTCCTGGTCAATACTTTGGAGTTAGGTTTTCACACATTATAATTAAATTCGGTTGTTGGCAATTGCGATCATAGCTCATCGTAGCTCTACACCCAGAGAAAAATGCTAGTTGGGAGAGATGGAAGATGGCGCATAGAGCCTGTATGAACAAATAGAATGAATATAAATCAAATTATATAGAATGAATATAAAATAAAAATGTTGAAAAATATTTTATAAATAAATATAATTTTTTATTATTTCAAACCATACTTATAAGACAAGGCCATCAATTCGTTTATACTATATATTTTGTAAATCTATTATCTCGTATCAGTGCAAGATAATCTATCTTCATGTTTCAAATAAGTAAAAAAGTACGAATTTGGAAAAATCTTTTTATTTTTCGTGTCTATGCAATTAGACGCATGTACACACCGAATTTCACCATTCTAGTTGCATCCGTTTAGTTGGCACCATTTTTATCCCTCTGTTCCCATTTAATCCCTTGAAAGTACGAATTTGGAAAAAGCTTTAGATTTTTCGTGTCTACGCAGTCAGTAGAATGTATAATCCGAATTTCATGACTCTAGCTGCGGTCATTTGGTTGGTACAATTTTTATCCCCTTTTTCCAATTTAAGCCCAAAAAGTACGAATTTCGAAAAATCCCTTTATTTTACGTGTCTACGCAATCAGAGGAATATATTTACCGAATTTAATTATTTTGGGTGCGGCCTTTTAGTTTGTACCATTTTTATCCCTCTATTCCCATTTACCCCTTATAAGTTCGAATTTGAAAAAAAAAATTGGATGGATTTGAATATCATCCATTGCTGCAAGATTTTCTGATCCCCAAATATGACAAGCTGAAAATGAGCCTCACCGTAGATTCGAAGAATAATATTTCGATAATTCCTCCAGTCCAAAACCCACGCCGCACAGTGGTTCAGAATCAAAATCCATCGGCCAAAATTCAATAACTTTTGTTCTAGTAGACATTTTTGAGTTCTGTAAAAAACCAAAATTAGACAAGGAACCAAGGATTATTTTGAGATTTTAACAATTAAAACCAGGAAATCACATATATTTTAGAAATCTGTCCAAAGTTGACTACTTTTCGTATTTTTCGATTTTAAAGAAAATTAAAATTGTGTGTAGATGTTTTTTGTCCGGCTTGAGGTCATGTAATTTAAAAAACAACGATGTTGAGTTTTTATTAATTTTTTTATTTAAATATTCCCAATATTTCGATCGACTTCGTCATCATCATCTAAAAACAAATATTTTTAACATTAAATATACAAAAACACTTAACAAATATTTTATGACAATAATTACATTTATAATCGCCAGTATTTTTGCTTACATTTATGCTTTTTAATAATGTGTCTGTATATGTGAGCGCAGCCGTCTGTGCCTCTGTTTTGTAATTTATTCTCTTGTCAGAGGGAACGTCAATTATGTGCAAAGTTTCAAGAGTGTATCTGCGTTTGTATTTAGTTGTTCTTTTGTGCTAATATTTTTACATCGTCGAAATTCGGTGTATGTCTCGTCAAAGTACAGTGGACAGCCAGAACGGGTCTAGTTGTTCTAGTGGTCTTTTTGTTGCTTTTGGTCAGATTTATGCGAAGAAAGTCTTGTCTTTAATTTAGTCTTAGTGGTGCCAACATATACCTTTTGGCATAAGTTGGAATTGTCCCCGTTGCACGTAATTTGGTAAACTACATCCGATTTATTTCCATTTGTTTAATCTAGATTTTATCCTGCTAAAAAGGTTATTGACTGTAACATGCGTCTTATGTGCTAATTGGTATTTTTCTTTGTCGTATAAATTGAAGTGGCGAAATCTTTCAGAAAAACCCGCTACATAGGTCATAGATTTGAATATTTTATTGTAGTATGTACTTTTTCCGAATTTACATTTTTTTTAATAAATCTGCTATTGTTTTTGTCGGAAAGTCATTCTTTTTTAGGATATCCTTAATTTTTAGTATATTGTCTTGGTGAAATTCTGCGTCACTTATAGATAAGATCCTGTTGATGAAATTAGTCGTTGTGTTGATTATTACTCTCCTAGGATGTTTTGAATTAAAATTGATTAGTCTACCAGAAACAGTAGGTTTTTGATACCAGTCAAGTTTAAGCCGAGAACCTTGTCGATGAATAATACAGTCCAGATATGGAAGTTTGTTGTTATCTTCCCTTTCCATTGAGAACTGTATTTGTTTGTTAAACGAGTTGAGTGTTTGTAACATGGTCTGAATTTCATCCACCTTAATGATTGCCAAAAGATCGTCAACACATTTCGTTAATAGTCGTGGTTTGTACGTCATCTTATCCAATGAAGTGTCCAAAAGTTCCTCCATAACGATGTCAGCAATTATTGGAGATGCTGGAGATCCCATCGGCATACCTTTTCGTTGTTCATATATTTTGTCGTCATATTTAAAGTATCTAGTGTCCTTAATACAAAATGTCTCCAATTCTAAGAATAATTCCTTCGGAATACTTGTAAAGTCTTTTATTCTCGTCCATTTTCTTTAATCGTCTTAATTGCGAAGTGTACAGGAATGCTGGGGAAAATTTTTTATTTTTTTGTTTTTAATTTTTTATATATAATATATATATATATAATTTGTTCATAATGCGAAGAAAATTTTTTAATTTTTCTTACAGATTTTCAAATTTTGAAAAATGAAAAAACGTAACTTCTTTTTCTGACTTTGTCGAACTGTTTCTCACACATTTTAAGAGATTTTGCACATTGATCTTTTTTATTAGAAAATGTGGTTTCTTAGCATTACTATGACGCTAAATACAGTTTGTTTTTAATAAATATTTTAAAAAATATGCTTTTTGAACAAATGTCTGACTTTGAACCAACATAACTTTTTTCCTTCAGAAGCCTTTAACGAAATATAGACATATTTGGAAAGTTTGAAGGGTTCCCCGTTTTTGTAGGGTAACTTTTGCCTGTGCAAAAAATCTGATTTTTTAGTCCCAAAACGGAATTTTGTTTTTTTACAGAACTCAAAAATATCTACTAGAACAAAAGTTATTGAATTTTGGTAGATGGATTTTGATTCTGAACCATTGTGCGCTGCAAGTATGACACATAGTGAATGGATTTGTTGCTCACCCATTACGCCTATATTTTCTCAAGCCAAAATGTTACAAATTTGTTAATTAACGAAGCCTTCAAACTGAAAAAGGTCTTATCACTGAAAATTGATTATTTTGTTCGAAAAAAATGCATTATTTTTCAAAAAGAAAATAAAAATAGAGAGTGGTGGACTAATACATTCATTCCTTTTCAGTCTATATTTTTACTTTCACTGAGACTATTCAAATGCAAAAGCTAAATTCATTGTCGACTTATGTCGACTAAAATCAACTTCGAGTGTATCCCTATGAAGCGAACGTGAAACAGCACAGCCCCATTGAAAAGTGCCAGCCTCATGTGTCAGTACGCGAGGTAGTTTGTTTTCTAACAGTGGCTTTAATTTCAACTACTGACTGCAATTTTAACTTCAGCTGATTTTACTTCGTAACAATTTTGCTGGCGTTTTCATTTCGGTTTGTTGTAGCACACTTTAACAATTTACGACAAATCAGTTTTATGTTCATTTCCAGCTAACCAGAGGGGCCGGCCGACTACACTGACTGACGACTGACTGCTGTTGGCCCGGTCTTACATGTTCTGTAGTCATGTAGTCTCCTTCGCCGCCATCAGCAAATGATGAGGCAGGCAACTATGAGTATGAATTGGCCAAAAGCAGCAGTTCTGCATTTGATATTGTTTTTGTGTTGCAGTTGCTGTGTCAGTTGAAGTGCGCATGTGTGACTGACTGCAACTTCACTCGTTTGATTTTTCGATGTGTTTGGGGTACAGTGTTTACCAATAAAAAGATATAACAAGTAAAAACGGTGTTAAGTTCGGCCGGGCCGAACTTTATATACCCTCCATCATGGATTGCATTCCACAGAGGCTGTCGATTTTCGTAGAAGTGCAGTAATATAACAGGAAAATATACATTTTTTAATATATCCAAACCAAAACAAATACAAATATTGAAAAAATAATTTTATAAATAAACTAGCTGAACCCCGCCCGCTTCGCTAGGCAAAAACACAAATGGTAAAATTAAAATCAGTTTTCATATTGATCTTATCATATTGATATTATCGTGGTCAGTAATATATACGTTCCAATTTTCAGCCTTCTAGCTAAAAGACACTTTTGCCACGCCCCAACTACCCACCAAACGAAAATTCAAACTCCAGCATCATATTTATCTTTCTTGTGGTCAGTAATATATACGTTCCAATTTGCAGCCTTCTGGCTCAAAAAAACACTATTGCCACACACATAAAATGAAAATCCAAATTTCGGCATCATATTTATCATTCTCGTGGTCAGTAATATTTATGTACCAATTTTACATCCTATGTCCTTCCTTGGGCCAACACGAATTCATCAAGCCCAAAATCGTGAAAATCAGACGATCCGTTATAAAGTTTTGCGTGTTCACACGGACGGCATTCTCTTTTATAAATATAGATATAATATTTTTATTATATCATACCACGCTTATAAGACAAGGCAACCAATACGTTTACATATCGAAATAATAGTCAATTCAAAAAATAAATATTCTTATATTTGTATTTGCAAAAAGCTTAAATACCATAAATATTGGTAGATAGTGATGGATTGATAGACAGTTGGTTGTATTTCCATTCTATTTTAATTCCAAAAGTACAAATTTTAAAAATCCATTATCTCACCTATATAACCTAACTTCATGATTAGGGTTTGGGGTCCGGGAATTCCCGGGAAAAACGATTCGGGAAATTGGGACGGGAATTCCCGGGAAAATTTTTTCAATTTCCCGGGAATACGGGAAATATTAAAAAAATAATTTATTTATTATGTTGATCAATAATTTAATGTTACTATATAAATTGGAATTTTTAGATTTCAAATTCATATATGTATTTACATAACTGACAATAATGAGTATTTGTTTATATTATATTACTACAAACAAAACTTTTTAAATTCGCTAAATAGCCATTTTATGCGAAACCCAGCTAGGGGAATAAAAACTTTCTGTGAGGCTATTTACAGGATCTTTATTGTGAAATAAAAATATCATGCCGACAATACTATGGCTTACATAATATAAATTTTCTTGTTTTCCTAGAAGAATCGAGGTGAATATCTTCTTCAAGAACAATTTACTTTACATATGTAGCCTGAAAGAAATGGTCTAAAAATAGGAATACAATAAAAATTGTTCGCCTGGAAACTTTCAAGAGAAATCTAATAGGAATATAAATATATGCTACGGTGTATTTCAATGGCCATTTGTAAGAATTAATGACTGGACTATTTCAATATTTTTATTTTTTACGAATTTATTAAATTAATATTATTTTTTATGTTTCTATTGTTTTTACAGTTTAGAATATTCCCTGTTTCTATAAAATAGTTCTGTCTCCAGACAGAATGAATATTCTAAATTAAATGTGTCATAACATTCTCCGTCATATGAGTTATTTGTTTCCTTAATCGTTTTCAATTTTGAATCTAGTGTAGGTGTCAGTCACTTCTAAACCTGCGATATAAATGTCCAATTCTGACGATTAGTCTACACCTTTTCAAGTTTATAATGAGAAAATGTACTTTATAATCGGAATATGTAAGTTCACGATGAGATGTAAGTTCATAACAGGAAATGTAAATTCATTATAGGAGCATGATAATTCATAAATGTGAATAGGAATGATAATTCGTAATGTGAAATGTAAATTCATATTGAGAAATATAAATTCATAATAAGAACATACAAATTGATAATGAGATATATAAATACAAAATGAGAAAATCCAAATTGATAAGACGAAATATAAATTCTTATTCAGGAATATATATTCATAAAATATAAATTCGTAATCAGGAACTCTAAAATTTATAATCGAAGCTATCTACGTTTTTCTATGGATATTTTCGTAGAAACACATATTTTATCAATGTTCTCATTATAAATTTACATTTTCTCAATATGATTTTATATTTTCTCATTAAGAATTCATATTTTCTGAATATGAAAACGTATTTTCTGATTATGAATTCGTATGCTCCTATTATGAATTAATTGTTCTCAATGAATTATGATTTATATATCTCATTATGAATTAACATGTTCCCATTATGAATTTATATGTCCCTAATATGAATTTATATTTCTCAATATAAATTTGTATGTTCCGAATATAATCTTGAAAAGGTGTAGAGTAAAATATTTCTAAAATGAAAAATAATTTGTAAAATATTTTGACAATAAAATTCGTTTTTAATTTGTAATATGAAAGTACTAAAAAACACGCCAGTTATTAAATGTTGATATTTTAAACCATATTGAACATACCTATAAATAAATTATTTTTTCCCGGGAATTCCCGGGATTCCCGGGAATGAAATTTTTCATTCCCGTTTTCCCGGGAAATGAAAAAAGTCCGGGAAACCCCAAACCCTATTCATGATTCAACCAATTTTTGCCGTAAAAGTAAAAATTACGAATTTGGAAAGAACGTTTTATTTTGCTTGTAAGAGGAATTCCATGATTCTAGCTGCGGCCATTTGGTTGGTACAATTTTTATTCCCTTAAGAGTACGACTTTATAAAATTTCATCATTCTAGCTGTAGTCGTTTAGTTGGTACTATTTTTATAGCTCAGCGCCCATTGTATCACTTTAAAGAACAAATTTTGTCGTGTATAGGAATGTATACTCCGAATTTCATGACTCCATTTGGTTGGTACCATTTTTATCCCTTTTTCCCATTTTACCCCCTTAAAAGTACGGCTTTCTCAAAATACCTTTATTTTACTTGTATACGCAATTAGAGGTATGTACTCGCCAAATTTCATCATTCTAGCTGTAGTCGTTTAGTTGGTACCATTTTTATCCCTCTGTCCCATTGTATCCCTTGAAAGTACGAATTTTGAAAAACCTTTTTTTTTCGTGTGTACGCAGTCAGAGGAATGTATACTCCGAATTTCACGACTCTAGCTGCTGTCATTTGGTTGGTACTATTTTTATCCCCTTTTTCCATTTTAACCCCAAAAGTATGAATTTCGAAAAATCTCTTTATTTTATGTGTCTACGCAATCAGAGGAATATATACACCGAATTTCATTATTCTAGGTGTAGCCGTTTGGTTGGTACCATTTTTATCCCTCTATTCCCATTCTACCCCTTAAAAGTACCAATTTTGAAAAAATAATTTTATATTATGTACCTACTCTATTAGAGGAATGTTCATACCATTTCGTGTTTCTAGCTGTTGTCGTTTGATAGGTACCATTTTTATCCCTTTTTGCCACCGTTTCACCCCCTACGAATGAGAAGCACTTTATGGTACAAGCAGATATAATAAAAAACATGCCTAGATACTGTAAAATATAAGGGATTATTATGGGTATTTTTAGTCCTTGTGAGGGAAAAAAAATTCCCTTTGGGCCGATTTCGTCCAGTTTCAATCCCAACCGATCTACGACTATAAGACGAATTTATGTAAAATTTGGACGTCCTAACTCCTTTAGTTTAGATGCTAGCGTGCTTTCAACAGACGGACGGACATGGCTAGATCGTCTTAGAATTTTATGACGATCAGGAATATAAGGTTGGTTTTTTAAAAGCTATAGGAAAGCTTTTCAAAAAAAAAACACATAAAATTCATAAAATGCATGAAATCTTTATTTGAATCGATAGTACGGTCCATATAATTTAATGTTAGAAGATTATTTCATGCAAATGTTGACCTTGACTGCGCCTCAAATGGTCCATCCGCTTAGTCCAATTTGGCATACTCTTTCCAACATTTCGGTCGGTATCTCACGAATAAATGCTTCAACGTTGTCTTCCAATGCGTCAATTGAAGCGGGCTTGTCTGTATAGACATGAGCTTTAATATAGCCCCACAAAAAATAGTCTAAAGGCGTTAAATCGCACGATCTAGGCCCCCAATTGACCGGTCCCGAACGTGAAATAAAGTGTTCTCCGAACTCGCCTCTCAATAAGTCCATTATTGCGCGCGCTGTGTGGCATGTGGCACCGTCTTGTTGAAACCACATGTCATGAAAGTCAAGCTCTTGTATTTTGGGCAAAAAAAGTTGGATATCACTCTCACTGTAGCGCTCACCACTCACAGTTACGTTAGATTCGCATCATCTTTGAAGAAGTACGGTCCAATGATGCCACCAGCCCATAAACCGCACAAAACTGTGACTTTTTCTGGATGCATTGGTAGCTCTTGCAATGCTGATATTCACTCCAAAATCGACAATTCTGCCTATTTACGTACCCATTGAGCCAAAAATGAGCTTCGTCGCTGAACATAATTTTTCGGTAAAAAACTTTCTTAACAGAGCACACATTTTGATAATAAAATTCAATAATTTGCAAGCGTTGTTCGTTTGTAAGACGATTCATGGTTAAATTATAGACCAAACTGAAGATGTTTGACAGTGAAACAAAACACGAAACGTGCGTCAGCTGTTTAAACCAGTGTTGCCAAAAAGATAATAGCTAAAAATCACCCTTCAAATGGAATGACAAAGTTAGTATACCCCCATCCTGGAGGTGGAGGGTATAAAAACGGAGTTAAGTTCAGTCGGATTGTATCTGATATTTTCCATTATTTGTGTAATAAGATAAGTCAGGCTGAGCTCCACTTTATAGAAGTTGCCCCTAATGTTCATTTGTTCTCACAAATCATACCGACTGTGACAGTTTTGTCGATTTACAAAGCCATGGAGATACTTTGGATAAAATTCATGTATTTTCTTCGGATATGATTAGGTTTCTGACATAAAATTTCGGCGCTTATTCTTAATATTTTATTTTGTAACCACTGTGCACTGATCCACTGTTAGTTTCTTAGTGTTACATTTCACACAGGTTCGCTGCTCCATTCGCCCGTAATCTTACGAATCATAAGTTTTCCAATTCGATGATTATCCCGCTGGCCATCACCACCACCGTCCATCCTGTCGTTGGCCCCGCGCTGACTCTGTCCCAATGATCTGCATTCGACCACCCGTCTGTCGGTCTGTCCATCCCATTTGGAACAGTGATAAACACGATGTGTGTTGTACTGAACTGAGCTGTGCTGAGTTTTTCTAAAATTGTGATTGTTTAATGGCGCCTTCTGGGATTTATTTGCTTATTTGTTGTCCGTCCGTCTGACTTTGGCCGTTGCTGTTGCCTTTATTTTGGAATCTTGGATTTTCTTTTCTATTTCACGCGATTTGTCTTACAGCAAACCTATAGAAGCAATACTGGAGAAGGGGGAGAAACAACTGGAGTATTGTGGTTTTTGTGGTCAAATACTGGAGTTTTTTAGTTAAATGACCGACCGGTGCTCCGGTGCACCGGTGGTAGGCAGATCAGAAGAAAACGACTATTTTTAATTTATTTTCATGATTTAATTGAATTTTTCTCTCGGCATCTCCTCCTTCTAACGATTTCATAAAGTAAAAGTGCTGGTATTTGGCCTGGCATGAGGGAAAGAAAAGCTGTCAAAATTGTAAACATTGTTACAATTTGTATTACACTGCTGTGCATGCTGGCATGGAGGAGCGAGCACAGTCATGTGAAAATGGGTGGCATTTCCACAGCAGGTTTTTCTCATAGAAGGAAAAACGTTCGTATCCCACAATGTGTTAAGCTGGGATGGACATTGATATGTATGTACTTGTTTCGGTTTATTTTCTAGAGTGCACATTGGGCTGGGAGACCTGGTTTTGTTATACCCTCCACCTCCAGGATGGGGGTATACTTACTTTGTCATTCCGTTTGTAACACCATGAAATATCGACCTGAGACCCTATAAAGTATATATATTATTGATCGTCATCAAATTCTAAAACGATCTAGCCATGTCCGTCCGTCCGTCTGTTGAAAGCACGCTAGCATCTAAACGAAAGGAGCTAGTTCAAATTTTCCATAAATGCGTCTTATAGTCGTAGATCGGTTGGGATTGAAACGGGGCGAAATCGGTCCAAAGGGAAAAAATTTTCCCTCACAAGGACTAAAAATACCCATAATAATCCCTAATATTTTAGCGTACTTGAGCATGTCTTTTGAATATGTCTGTTTATGTTTGCTTGATATTTGGTATGCGCATTCCCCTTATAGCAAAAACGTCCACCATAAAGTCATTCTTATTTAAAGGGAGTGAAATGGGGGCAAAAAAGGGATAAAAATGGTACATATTAAACGACAACAGCTAGAAACACGAAATTCGGTGTGTACATTCCTCTAATAGAGTAGATACAAAATATAAAAGTATTTTTTCCAAATTAGATCTTTTAAGGTGTAAAATGGGAATAGAGGGATCAAAATGGTACCAACCGAACGGCTGCAAGTAGAATAATGAAATTCGGTGTGTACATTGCTCTGATTGCATAGACACGTAAAATATACGGATTTTTCAAAATTAGTACTTTTTGGGGTTAAAATGAAAAAAGGGGATAAAAATAGTACCAATCAAATGACCGGAGTAGACACGGAAAATAAACTGATTTTTCGAAATTATTACTTTTTGGGGTCAAAAGAAAAAGGGGATAAAAATAGTATAAGGTTTTTTTCCAAATTCGTGCTTTCAAGGGATACAATGGGTACGGAGGGATAAAAATTGTACCAACCAAGCGCCTAAACCTGGAATAATGAAATTCGGTGTATACATTCCTCTGATTGCGTAGACACTTAAAATAAACAGATTTTTCGAAATTCGTACTTTTTGGGGTTAAAATGAAAAAGGGGATAAAAATAGTACCAATCAAATGACCGCAGCTAGAGTCATGAAATTCGGAGTATACATTCCTATGACTGCTTAGACACGGAAAATAAACTGATTTTTCGAAATTATTACTTTTTGGGGTCAAAAGAAAAAGGGGATAAAAATAGTATAAGGTTTTTTTCCAAATTCGTGCTTTCAAGGGATACAATGGGTACGGAGGGATAAAAATTGTACCAACCAAGCGCCTAAACCTGGAATAATGAAATTCGGTGTATACATTCCTCTGATTGCGTAGACACTTAAAATAAACAGATTTTTCGAAATTCGTACTTTTTGGGGTTAAAATGAAAAAGGGGATAAAAATAGTACCAATCAAATGACCGCAGCTAGAGTCATGAAATTCGGAGTATACATTCCTATGACTGCTTAGACACGGAAAATAGACGAATTTTTCGAAATTCGTACTTTCAAGGGATACAATGGTACAGAGGGATAGAAATAGTACCATCGAAACGACTACAGCTAGAATGATGAAATTCTAATTGCGTAGAAACGTCTAGGGGGTAAATATGGAATTTGGTGTATACATTCCTCTGACTGCATAGACACGCAAAATAAAAAGTTTTTTTCCAAATTCGTACTTTTTCTTTTACGGCAAAATTTGGTTGAATCATGAAGTTAGGTTATTTTGCACTATGTACTATGTGTGATAATGTATTTTCAAAATTTGTACTTTTGGAATTCAAATAGAATGGAAATACAACCAACTGTAGCACCCACTAGCTACCAATATTTATGGTATTTAAGCTTTTTGAAAATATAAATATAAGAATATTTATTTTTTGATTTGAAATAATTAAAATATTATATTTATTTATAAAATTATTTTTTCAATATTTGTATTTGTTTTGGTTTGGCTATATTAAAAAATTTATATTTTCCTGTAATATTACTGCACTTCTACGAAGACCGACAACCTCTGTGGAATGCAATCCATGGTAGAGGGTATATAAAGTTCGGCCCGGCCGAACTTAACGCCGCTTTTACTTGTTTAGTTTAAATTGGTTGGTTGCATGAGCTATTCCAAATATCCATATGCTTATATCATACGCTTAAAGTTAAATAACTTCCAAAATATTGTAGTACACACAGAAAACAGATTCATTACCACAACCGATTTTTTTAGTTCTACGTAGTATCGCAATATTGCATGGGTGATTCCATCAGTATAAGCGACTTTTTGTTGCAATAATAGCATATACAGTACTGTGAACTGAAATTATTTGTTGCACAAACGTTAAATCTAGAATGTTTTGGTACATTGAACTATCAAAAAGGTATCTGCAACTAAATTGTTATACATATCTGTTATTACTATCATTTTTTGGTTATATGCTAAAATTAAAGTCGGAAGTCCGATCTTTGGTTGTTGCGACCATTTGTTGATTGAATACATTTTTTTGGTCTTTGATTATCCTAACCGAAATTCATTACAAAAACATGGTTTTACTATTTTGAATATTTTTCTTTTTATATTATTAAAAAAGTACTAATATAAAATAACTAATATTTCCATATATGTGATACGAATATTACATTTAGGATTTTTAATTCAACAATGTGTCCTTAGAGCTAACTCTGTAGGGGGGAAATATCTATCGAAGTAGCATGTTTGTTTAATTTTAACACACTAGAATTTTCACATTTGGGAATAACCCAAAAACATGTGCACTATTTGCATATACAAGCAAACAAATCATATTTTTGCTATTTGGTTTTCTAATCAGAATACTGTTATAATGCTTGAGTTGGTTGGTACTATATATAAATATACTTTTTTAAAAAAGTCCAATATTCGCTTCGGTGTTGAGGGTCATATATATGCAAAAACAAATATCGATTGATTGTAACGGGCCATCAACAAAGTATTTCTTATCAGATCAAATTTCTTGAATTTTAATTTTCGAAACTTTCGCCTATTTTCTTTGTGGGTTTCGTACTACCATAAATATTGGTAGATAGTGGGTGCTACAGTTGGTTGTATTTCCATTCTATTTCAATTCCAAAAGTACAAATTTTGAAAATCCATCATCAGACGTACATAGTACAAAATGACCTAACTTCATGATTCAACCAATTTTTGCCGTAAAAGAAAAGGTACGAATTTGGAAAAAACTTTCTACTTTGCATGTCTATGCAGTCAGAGGAATGTATACATGGAATTCCATGATTCCAGCTGCGCCCATTTTGTTGGTACGATTTTGACCCCCTCGGCGTTTCTACGCAATTAGAATTTCATCATTAAAGCTGTAGTCGTTTAGTTGGTACTATTTTTATCCCTCTGTACCATCCCTTGAAAGTACGAATTTCGACACATCCGTTTATTTTCCGTGTGTACGCAGTCAGAGGAATGTATACTCCGAATTGCATGACTCTAGCTGCGGTCATTTAGTTGGTACTATTTTTATCCCCTTTTTCCATTTTAACCCCAAAAGGTACGAATTTCGAAAAATCTGTTATTTTAAGTTTCTACGCAATCAGAGGAATCTATACACCGAAATTCATTATTCCAGGTGTAGCCGTTTGGTTGGTACCATTTTTATCCGTCCGTACCCATTGTATCCCTTGAAAGTACGAATTTGGGAAAACACTTTTATTTTCATGTCTACGTGGTCAAAGGAATGTATACTCCGAATTTCATGACTCTAGCTGCGGTCATTTGGTTGGTACTATTTTTATCCCCTTTTTCTATTTTGACCCGAAAAAGTACAAATTTCGAAGAATCAGTTTATTTTCCGTGTCTACACAGTAAGAGGAATGTATACAGCGAATTTCATGGCCGTTGCTGCGGTCATTTGATTGGGTACTATTTTTATCCCCTTTTTTTATTTTAACCCCAAAAAGTACGAATTTTGAAAAATCCGTGTATTTTACTTGTCTATGCAATCAGAGGAATGTATACACCGTTTACCATTTGTATTCCTCTATTCCCATTTTACCCCTTAAAAGTACGAATTTGGAAAAAACACTTTTATATTATTTATCTACTCAATTAGAGGAATGTACACACCGAATTTCGTCTTTCTAGCTGTTGTCGTTTAATATGTACCATTTTTGTCCCTTTCTTGCCCTGTTTCACCCCCTACAAATAAGGGGAATGCGCATACCAAACATCAAGCAAATATAAACAGACATATTCAAAAAACATCCGTAAATACGCTAAAATATTAGGGATTTTTTTCCTTTGTGCCAATTTCGCCTCGTTTCAATCCCAACCGACCTACGACTATAAGACGCATTTATGGAAAATTTTAACGTTCTAGCTCATTTCGTTTAGATGCTAGCGTGCTTTCAACAGACGGACAGACGGACGGACATGGCTAGATCGTCTTAGAATTTTGTGACGATCAAGAATATATATATTTTATAGGGTATCATGTCGATATTTCTAGGTGTTACAAACGGAATGACAAAGTTAGTATACCCCCATCCTGGAGGTGGAGGGTATAATAACTATCTTTTACTGTAGTCAACATTTTTCGGTCCAAAAAAAAAAGAGCGACCCACTCTATAATGTAATTGCATTTCTGAAAGTTATTCTGAAAATCCCTATTGTATCAGCTGTAATCTGGCCTGTATTTTTTCCTCGTTTTGAACCTAAAAATAAGAATATTCAATCACCTCATTCAATATTCTTACTTACTTCTCTTACACGATAACATTCGAAAGGATTTCAAAATACATCCAAGTGATTTTTGTGCGCAGATGCGCATAATCGCACACTCTGCATTATTTGCCTGCATTCCATCTTTCGGCAACCTTTAATAATAATTTAAAAATAATCAGTGTTTGTTCAGTTCTCCTTCCATGGCTATGTATGTTTACCACTGAGTTCACCACTTCGCCTCTCTCCAAGTAATGTCATTCTTTCGTTTTGAAATCTCTGGGCTTGCTTGCACCTTAATCAACTCAACTCTTTTTGTAGAAATTCCCTTTATTTATAGTCATAAAATGACTTAATGTTATATCTTTTATGACCTCTTGCATATTCATTAGTTTCTTCTTTGGTCTAGTAGAATATTATAATATTTATGCTTTGCCTTTGTGTGGGAAAATTTACGGATTTTATGTTTGTTTCTGTTTTTTGGGATTTTCTATTTGACTCTCAAGTTAATTAAGTCATCTTGTGGATTTTCCCAGCCGGACAAATGACGCCGAGGTGCATATCATTTACATAATCTCTTTGATAGCGAGTTAAGACCGGAATAGTCGAATGCAGACAGATAAGCTGGCAAGAACGATGGTACGATTGTGACCTGGCTTATCTGTTTAAATCGATCGTCGTGATGTATCAGGTTTTTGATGGTTCCATGAAATTTGTGTTATTCTTTTAGATTGTCAGAATGAAGAGTTACTATTCCAGTTCTCTTTCTTGGTTAGAATTTCTTATCCATCAGTCATTGCATACAATGTAGTCATTGTTTAAAGTATTTGACAATACAAATCTTTATACCATATTTAGTTTGTATAATATTTTGAATCGATGAAAATGAGTGAAAAATATCAAATACCATTTTCCAAAATATTTTTTGAAACCACGATTTTTTTTAATTTTCTTCAAATTGTCATTAGCTTTACTGTCGAAATATATGTAGTTATAATACAGTGGGCAGAAAGATAAAAAATAACATTCGAAATGTAGGATTTGTAGAATTATGACCTTAAAATGTCGGGGTACTTGATTGAAATCGGTGCGAAGCCATCTGACGACGGTCGTCACAGGACAGAAATCATTAAGAAGGTTGTGGACAGCAAAGTAATAAATGTCACAATGCCATTTGTCACAAGCTTTGACTAAAGTTATAAATACATTTTTTTTTTAGAATCGCAGATCAGAAAATTATAATCACTTAGAACGGCTCTGTTGCAGCTGGTAATGAAAATATGTATGTTCCCAATGATTGTTCAATTTTTCAAATGTTGTGTTGTGTCAAGAACGCAAACGGACGCAAAATTGTTCAGTAAAGCCAAAAACCGGTTTATATCCCTAATTTTAAAGAAAATTAAAATTGCTTGTTCTACACTTTATTGTCTTTGTCTTTATTACACCTAAATACGTCAACTACTAAATAATATTTTTTTTTAATATTTGCACCACGGGCCATTTTATGAAGATAGAGGTTATTGCTATTCAAAAATTCTTCGTGTATAAAAAAAGATACAGGGTTTTGCATAGTAAAAAAAATATTTATGAATTCCATAAATTTTCCTAATATATAATTATACTTATTTTAATAAAAATAATAACAATGAATTAATGGTTAATTTTTTATTTAAGTATTATCTATTTCTTGGGGTTAATTTTTGAATCTATTTTCAAATTGTCATAGAAAAAATGGTATTCTTTTGGAATCACAGGTTTCAAATCTTGAAAATTTTTCCATTTATTTGGGGCTACTGCAAGTGGTTCAGAAAAAAAGGTATTGGTTCTATATGGCAAGAGTATGATTTAAAGCGAGTAGGTCGATCAATGTGGTTTTCATCGAAATTTACTTTATATTATCACTGCCATTTGGAAGATATAACAGTGATCTTAAGTCAGATACTGTATGATCATTCTTTACACGACCTGGTCTAATGGCTGAAGACGTAGAATTTCATCTTCCTTATAATTTAAAAAAAAAATCGTAGTTTAAATACAACGCATCGAATGGTCTTTTAATAACTTTAAGGTTGACTTTAATAGTTTATCTGGCCTCTTTACTAAACCGAATGTAATCATGTCGATATTTGAAGATATTCAAAAGAGTTAAAACACAACAAGAGTTACCACATGGTTACATATAAAACTAGTCATTATTTCAAAACTAAAACTAAAACTTAGACTAAAAAAAATTAACCAAATTCGGGGTTAACATACTCTTTTTACCAAAGAACCATTTTTTAGAAGAAAAAAAAAATAGTCCCAAATTATTATTATAGGAGGGTATTGCATTCAGAAAAAATAAGAGTGTAAGATAGAGAAACTACAAAAATGTCCATAAAATCTCAATGTTTGTTTTTTTATTTCCAAATTAGTACTCCGTCTGGGCCAGGGGTCTTCTTGGGCTTTAATTTATCCGCTGCTGTTTTTAGTTCATATTTTGTGAATAGTTCATCCGCCGGGACTTCGTTGCAGGGAAATAGGCACGTTGCGATATTTGTCATTTTTTCTTCGCCTATCAGTTTTGTAGGGCTTTTTGTACCCAGCTTCTCCATAACGATTTTATAACCTGTACCCCAGGGGTTTCTATTTATATCGTCACGCAGTGCTTCCCATAGCATTCCTTTGCTGTTGAAGATCGTTTCTTGGAGCTTTTTGAACTGCACCTTTTCTGTTTCTGCTTCTCCCCGCTTCTTGCTCTGGTATATTTCCTATATTTAAAACAGTTTCGCCTTGCGTTTTCGATGTCCTCATTCCACCAATGAACTGCTTTTCTTCCCGACTTGTTCGTCTGAATTCTGGGCATCGATTTGTTACAACTTTTTTGAATTATGTTCATCACTGTTCATCACAAAATGTCTCCTCGAGTCTCCCGTATATGGCCTTCTATTCCGTCTAGTTTAGATTGGAACATCTCTATATTATCACTGGGTGTAAGATAGCAACTGACCAGTGTAAAGTTTTCAATCTGAACCCACGTGAAGCAGTTTCCCTTCCCAGTTTTTTTGGGCAGCATCAGCAGACTTACACCCATCTTCGGTCCAGATACCATTGGCTATTTTACTGTATTGTTCGGTAATGATGACTAATTATTTTACCGAATATTTTAACATCAAAATCTCGTTTTTGCAAAAATTAAAGATAGAGGGTTTTGAATATAAGCTCTCGACATGGAATACCTCCATACACCTTTGAAGTCAATAGTTTGAGGATATGGGAGGATTTTCTGGTAAAAAACTAAAAAGTATAAACGCATGTTGCTGTCCAAAAACAATTTCCAGTCACGCCATTTAAGTTTGAATTGTTTAATGATGATTGACAAAATATTTCGTTCTTAGATCAAGTCGTCTGTGAGGTAAACTCTCACGTTTTGTACGCTGTATTTTATATGTTGCAATTTTATACACATTTTTCTCTGAAATAATAGACCCTTGAAATCACTTTAAATATAAATCTTGTCTTAGAGTAACTTATTGTTCGAAATATTGCACTTTTATAGTAATTTTTTGTGTTCTTTCATATTGACATTTGAAAAGTTGTTCGTATTTGGTGATGGTAAAAAAGACAGCTACTGCCAGTACCTTTCGAATGATGCCTAAATGATGAACAGCGGAAGGAAATTGACGACGTAGCGCTCATTTTTGTAAAAATGTTGGCTCTGAAAAACCATCTCCTATATTAAATTATTTCACAAAAATCAAGTCAGTGTCGTCATTTTTCATCGGATATTTGTCATTTAGAAAACATTTGAAAGGTATTGATTCCTTTATTTTTTATGAAACCTTTTACAAAATATTTCCAAGAATAATGAGTTTTAAGCGGTCTCTTTGAAAAGCCACAAAAGCTCAAACTAAACTTCCAATAATGACCAATTAGTTATACTAAGACAAGAATGAAAATTTATATTTAAAGTATTTCCAAGGGTCTATTATTTCAGAGTTAATTTTTTACAAAAGTGCATCATAAAAAAATACTGCGTAAAAACATGAGCGTTTACCTCACAGACGACTTGATCTAAGAACGAAATATTTTGGCAATCATCATTAAATAATGAAAACTTTCAGAGAGCAAATATTTGGACAAAAGTGCAACATGAAAAAAATTACTCGGGATAAACATACTTTTTAGGGATGGTTTTTAGGAGCGCTAGTCTCACAGACTATTACAGGTCAAATATTTTACAGGTCATCATTATTTTCGTGGCCCATCCTAATGTACACTAGAGTGCATTTTTAGTGTTTTTTTGGTTCAACTCCTACGTGAAAGCCAATAATGGTAACTTCATAACAAAAATATGGGTCATTCCATGTCAAGCGGTACGATTATTGACCTCGAAAGCTTGGATTGTTTCGAAGTTTTTGAATGCATTCTTGCGGAAAGACACCTAAATCTCTTTTTACAAAAGTCGATAATTTCGTACAGATTTCAAATTGAAATATTTTTAAAAATTTAACACAGAAAAATTTCAATTTAATATAATGTAAAAAACCTCATCCCAACTATTCTACTGCCTAATATCAAGAAAAATGTTAAACAGTTATAATTATAACAATGTCGATGTTATTATTTCGAACGTTGACAACAAAGTTCCAAGCCGTGTTTGCAATATGATGTAGATGAAGTCTCAAGTCTAGGCTAGTACATAAAATGATGGGTGTTTAAAATACACGCCATTGGGTGGCAAAGAGTTGAGAATTAAAGAAGAAAAACTGAAAACTAAGTTCGAATGAGAATGGTGCACGATATGAATGAAGAACGTTTTATTCCTCATACAGATCATTTGTCCCGTCGGCTTTGTTTATATTTGTGTGGACAAGATCACATCAAATCGAACATTATTTTCAAACCGAAATAAAGGTTCGACCTGCCTCCACCATGGATTGCATTCCACAGAGGCTGTCGACTTTACGAAGAAGTGCGCTAACATTACTAGAATATGTAAATATAGACAAAACAAATAAAAATATTGAAAAAATAATTTTATAAATAAATATAAAATTTTAATTATTTTAAAGCTCGCTTATAAGGCTACATATAAAATATAAATGTATGTAAATACTATATATAAGACAGAACTATTCAAATAAGCGTAAATACCCTAAATGTTGGGGGATAGTGGGTGTATTTTCATCTACAGCCGATTGGTTGTTCGTATTTCCATTCTTTGTTAATTCCAAAAGTACAAATCTTGAAATCCATTATCTCTTACGTACACATTGCAAGATAACCTAACTTCATGATGATTGCCACTGTATCCCTTGAAAAAACGCATTTCGAAAAAAACATTTTATTTTTCGTGTCTACGCAGTCGGAGTTCGTACAATTTTTATCCTTTTTTCAATTTTACTCCCTAAAATACGAACATTGAAAAATCTCTTTATTTTTCTTGTCAGAAGAATGTATACACCGAATTTCATTATATAAAGAGTGATTTTTTTGAGGTTAGGATTTTCATGCATTAGTATTTGACAGATCACGTGGGATTTCAGACATGGTGTCAAAGAGAAAGATGCTCAGTATGCTTTGACATTTCATCATGAATCGTCTTACAAACGAACAACGCTTGCAAATTATTGAATTTTATTATCAAAATGCGTGCTCTGTTAAGAAAGTTCATTGCGCGCTTCCATTTTATGGTCAGTTTAATCGACCCACTGAAGCGGCTATTCGGGCTATTGTGACTAAATTTCGCACCAAATTTACATTGTTGGACATTAAACCACCAACACGCTTACGTAGAGTGCGAACTGAAGAAAATATCGCAGCGGTATCGGCCAGTGTTAATGATGACCACCTATTTTCGATTCGTCGCCGTTCGCACCAATTGGGTCTCTGTTACTCAAAAACGTGGAAATGCCAAAATTGGACTAAGCGGATGGACCACCTAAGACGCAGCCGCTGTCAACATTTAAATGAAATTATCTTCAAAAAGTAAATGTCATGGACCAATCTAACGTTTCAAATAAAGAACCGATGAGATTTTGCAAATTTTATGCGTTTTTTTTAAAAAAAAAGTTATCAAGCTCTTAAAAAATCACCCTTTATTAACATCAGCCGTGGTTGGTACCACTTTTATCCTTCTATTCTCGTTTTACCCCTTAAAAGTACTTGATATACATATCTACTTAATTAGATGTTATGATGTATCTACTTAATTAGAGGAATGTTCACACTTTCGTGAATGTTCACACTTTCGTGTTTCTAGCTGTTGTCGTTTGATAGGTACCATTTTTATCCCTTTGTTGTTCCATTTCACCCCCTACGAATAAGAAACACTTTATGGTGCACATTTTTGTTATAGGGCCCATTATCAAATAAATATAAGCTGGCATATTGAAAAAACATGCTTAACTACTCTAAATATTAGGGGATATTAAGGGTATTTTCAATTCCTGTGAGGGAACCTGAAATCCCAACCGATCTACGATACAGACATTTATGGAAAATTTTGACGCCTTCCTTTTTTTCGTTTAGATGCTAGCGTGCTTTCAACAGACTGACGGATGGACATGGCTACATCGTCTTAGACGATCTAGAATATATATACTTTATAGGGTCTCATTTACTTAAAGAGGCCGGCTATGTTGTTTAAAAATCGCTGCGAAGCTACTTGACGAAGCCTTTCCCCGGGTAAAAATCATGATAGTGGTAGTGTGCAGCCAAATAATAAACGTCACCATGTCATTTGTAAATAAATGTTCATTCTAAAAAATATAGATGCAAATATAGATGTTAAAGGATCGAATACAACGCTGTGAAGATGATAAAGAGAAGATGTAATTATCTCAATACCCTTGTTCAGTCCAGATCTATGTTTGTTTTTAATTGTACTACTTATGAGGAAGTTACTGAACTAATAACGAGTCTCAAATCCAACAAAAGTGCAGGATATGATGGCATATCGAGCAAAGCTATTATTAGATGCAAATAGTTCATAAGCACACATCTGTTAGATATATTTAATGATGTTATTCGTACGTCTACTTTCCCAGAAGTACTCCAAATTGCTCAAGTAATCCCAATTCCCAAAAGTAGCAATTCACAAAAACCATCAGGCTACAGGCCAATTGCTTTATTGCCGTTGATTGATACAATTTTGGAAAAACTTATGCATAAACAACTTTCCAATTATCTTAATGAAACAAATCAGTTATATGGATTGCAATTTGGCTTTAAAAAGCGGAGTGGAACTCAAGAGGCTGTCGTAAACGTTATTAATTTAATTTGTGAAGGCTTGGATGATAAATTTGGTGGAGTTGGTGTCGCATTTTACGATTTTTCGAAAGCTTTTGATTTGGTCGATCATGATATCCTGCTCGAAAAACTGCTATACTATGGCATTCAGGGTAGTTCTCTACTTCTGTTGGAGAGCTACATAAGAAACAGAAGACAATTTGTTAAAATTGATGAAGCTAAAGGTGAAACTGGCAATGTCGAACACGGTGTACCTCAAGGTAGCGTTTTGGGCCCATTATTTTTCACATCACATATTTGAACGATATCTCCAGGCTCAAACTGTATGGGAAACGTGTTATGTATGCTGATGATATTTCTCTATTTTATCCTTATAATCATGATATTGTATAAAAGTCTCAGATGGAACATGATGCTTCAGCCATATTGGAATACTGCAGATTGAACAAGCTTGTGCTGAACAATGACAAAACAAAAATAATACGTTTCCGTCCTCATTGCTCTGAAAATGATAATCCCTTCAATATTAACATTGGAGGAACTCATGTTTATGAATCTCGGTCGTTAAAATATTTGGGAATTCATTTGCAAAACAACTTATCATGGAACTTCCATATACAAGATTTAAGAGCTATAGTATCGCCAGCCATTGGAATGTTGTACAAATTTAAAAATAAGTTTGATATTAAAACAAAGCTGCTCATTTACAATTCATTAGTCCAAAGTCATCTCAATTATATACCAATGGTTTATGCTTATAAGAAAAGTGTACAACTGAGGTCTTTGCATAGAATCCAAATCAAGGCACTTAAAGTCGTCTATAACCTCCCTCGTACTTATTGAACTCTTGCGTTGTATGGAGATGTCTCCAAAATTTTACCGGTACATGGATTATATAAAATGCAACTGCTCACGTATATGTTTAAATCAGTAAAAACCTTGGTCCGCGTGCTATTGCAATTCATACTAATCAAACCGTTTTCCAGACGAGAAATAGAATAAATTTTGAGAATTAAATGATGTCGTCTTGAAATAACTGAAGAATAGAACACAATGGTTGCTCTGAATTCAACCATCTGCCCCAAGTGTTAAATAATGTATCCAGAATTTCATTAGTTAAGACAAATCTTAAATCACATTTATAGCGTGAATTGAGAATGTTTCTCTTGTAATTTTGATTGCTGCATATTTTTGTGAATATTATTGTACATACATAAATATGTAAATTTAATGAGTTTATCTTGTCAACTTGCCCCAATAAAGTCTGTAAGGCGCTGGGGCAAAACATTTCAGTGTGAATATATCTAATGAATAAATTGAATTACTAATTAAAAAAAATATTCTAGTTCAAATGAAATATTGATTATAGATGAAAATAAAGCAAACGAAAAAAATACAAACAAAGTGACATAGGCTTGGTAAAAATAAAACCGATATTTGATATATGGAAATATGTAAAATTTTTGTTTTTTTCGAAAAATAAATAAATTTCGCTCAACTTTTTGGAGACTGTTCCTAAACCACTATTACCAAGTGAAACTTTTGTAGCCATTGTAATTACCTTTAATTGATAATTATAAGTGGATGCGATCGTAGTTATATTTCCAAAATGAGTGTACAAATCTTTAAGGTAACTCTGGCGAATATAGGAATTTTGGTGACAAAAATTATATACCTATTTTTAATATAGTTTTCAAGTTTAGATCGCCAAAATACATAAGAAGATGTTATAAATAGCCCTGCAACGAAATTTTTGTTGCATGGTCTTATAGGATTCCTTATAACGTCCGTATCGAACATCTGTGTTTTCGACTATCTTTGCTTGAACGCTGTAACTTATAAAAATATTTTTTTTTTTCGATTTTCAATTAACAACTCTAACCGTATGACACTATCGTCATGCGACAAAATGTATAAGTTAGCCAAGAATATATACTATCTGCATATCAGCTTTTTACATATAGTCAAACAACTTTAACATCTCTCAAAAAAAAAAACTTAACTTCTATCTATCCCCTCATGAACATCTGCTCAAAACGAGTACCTACTAATTGGTAATCGGAGACAATTCATACTTTTTTACATTGTGGTTTAATTATTAATTCTAAATCGTATGTAAAGTGTACATACATTACTTAGGCTAGTATCCTTAATAAGGTTTCATGAAACAATTTTTCTGTGTGTTTTTTATTTGCGTTATTTTGCACTTTTCCCACTTCTAATGACGTGCACAGTGGTTCAGAATCAAAATCCATCGGCCAAAATTCAATAACCTTTGTTCTGGAAGACATTTTTGAGTTCTGTAAAAAATCAAAAATAGACAAGGATTATTTTGGGATATTAACATTAAAAATCGGGAAATCGAATATATTTTAGAAATAGACCCAAAGTTGACTATTTTTGGTATTTTTCGATTTTAAAGAAAATTAATCTTCCATGGGTGCAATTTCGTGCAGGCATAGGTTATCCTAAAAAGCGGGGAACCTTTTAACCTTTCCAAATATGTATATATTTCTTCAAAGGCTTTTTAAGGAAAAAAGTTGTGTTAGTCCAAAGTCAGACATTTGTTCAAGAAGGATATTTTTTTAAATAATTATTACAAACGAACTACATTTGGCACAAACATAGTTTTGACGTCATAATAAAGCTAAGAAACCACAATTTCAAATAAAAAATATCTGAGTGCAAAATCTCTTAAATAGTGTGAGAAACAGTTCAACAAAGTCAAAAAAAAATAAATAATTTTTTTTTGATTCTGAACCACTGTGCGACGGCCTAGTATTATTTTACAACAACTGATTACTTTCAGTTTTACATACCGCAACAAGGCGAAGAACTAACAGAAAGAGAGAGGAAGAAATAATAAAAGGAATTGCAAAATACAGAATGGGATTGATTCTAGAAACCACAGCAGAAGGACGAAGTAAGAGCAGCAGCATCATCAGATGCTGTGGAAACCAGGGTGTGTGGTGTTGTTGTTCTGGGTTCCCTTGTCCACATCAATCGTTGTCTGCCATAAGTAAATGAGTTCACAGCCATCACCAGCAGCAAAGGGCAAATGACTATGACGGACAACACAGAGAGGACGTCGATGGTGACGATGATGCTGGCTATGAGGTACAGTGTTGCGACATCGACCAAACAATTGAACGAAAGCACAGTATTTTATAAAACATTTAGCTCCACAGAAAATCTCTGTAAAATTATTTTTTTTTTCTGGCAAAGTTCGCGTATAAGAGGACTTGACATTTTTGAAGGACATATTTATTCAAAAATTGTTTGCAATATTTCTGTTAGTCCTAGAAAGGCGTTAATGGTACCAAACGAAAGAGGAGACTTTTGGGCATTCCAAATATTTTTTATGGTTTTAGGTAGTGGAACAAAAAAGTCGAAAAAGGTCATTTCAAGTATTAATCCTTCATTATCCTTCAAGTCATACGGTAATTTTTTTTTAAAAAATATATTTTATTTGCCTTTCTCTTCCACTGTTCATATCCATATTTTCATATTAATTTTTTCTGTAGTTAGAGCTACAGTGATTTTAGAGGTCCTAAAAATCACTATAAATTTGTCAAGAAGTTTTTTCTTCGTCTTATATGAATAGTGACCACTGTGCGGCGACTTTAACTGTGGAGACCAGCTGGGGTGTCTTTTTTGTGTCCGTCCTCTGGTTGCCATTTAATCTTTTCGATCAAATCAACATCAAAAGAACTGAAACGTCAAAGCCATCACTCTATTACAGTGTTAATAGCAACACGTATGCAACTGGCAACTTGCAACATGTTGTTATAATTTCACAAAATCTCAAAATAAAGGCAACATCAAGAAGAAGAAACCGATCGTAGCAGAAAGCGAAACAGCAACAGACAAGTCAAACATCAAGACCATGTAACTAACCTTACAATCAGAGTCAACCAGAAAGCCAGTCAGCCAAGTCAGTCCAGGCAAACCAACCCAGCCAATCATCATCATCATCACAAGCAGTCCAACTGACAGTCAGGCAATCCGTCAGCGTCGGGCGACCGGCAACCACAGGCAGTCCCCCCAAATGCCACAAACGAAGCATCAGCAGCTCAGAGGAAACCCCATCACAACCCTGGCACCAACACTTGATCCGCTGATCAGCAGTTGCTGCAACATTGTGGATATACAACGATCATCATCGATGATCATGATGTTCATGATGAAGATGAGGAGGTTGCGGCATTACTTAGTACGAGCAACTAGCTACTAACACTAGCAACAACTCGTAACTCGTGCAATTAACTAAACTCAACTTAATGAAGGTCATTAAAAAAGGTTATCACTTTACCAGAGTCAGGGAATTGTTATTGTTGTTGCACAAGGTACAACAACACAAAGAAACCTTTATTACACCTTGTTGTTGGTTGCTTTGCTATAAACCAATTTGAATTGCTCCGTATTTATGGTCGAACACAAAGCCATGGGAGGAATACTCTTGGAAATGGTTTATTTGTATGGCTTTGCTTTAGTTCAAGAGATTCATTGGGTTACCTAAGAAACTTGGTGCGGGATGAATATTTCCCGAAGATACATTGTGTGTTGATAGGTCATACGACTTGTGGCTGAACTTTGATTGCAGAATATAAAGTCATACAGACCATAAGGTCCCAATTATGGTGTTATCGGACTTAATAGATTGCACTAATAAATGATCCCTAAACAAAAGTTAAGCCCTCCTGACCATTTTCAGTACTTAGGGAACCATATTAGCCTTACAATTTATATTTCGCAACAAAATATAAAAAAAAAATATTTTTAGCACATATGCTCTTCTTTAATTTGGCATCGGAGTCATAGGGTGCGAGTAAATATTACAAATAATTTTTGAAAAAATCTATCCTTTGGAAATTTGTAGTCCTTTTAAGTGACAAAAGGATGAGAAAATGAAAAACTAAAAACACCTTAATTGGTGTTTATTTCACCTATAGTTACAGATTTATATCATTTGGTTCAAGTGTAATATGGATTTTGTCATTCCGTTTGCAACACCTTGAAATATTCATCGGATATCCAGTAAAGTATATATATATATTCTCCATCGAGCTAAATTTCTGGGACGATCTAGCCTTGTCCGTCCGTCTGTCTGTTAAAAACACATTAGCACACGAACGAAATGAGCTAGGTGGTTAAAATGGTTGTAGATCGCTTGGGATTGAAAGTGGGCGAGATTGGTCCTGAGGAAAAAAACTCCCTAACATGGACTGAAAATACATTATGAATTATCTTCATAATATTTATGATTTTGTCTTAACCTCAGTGAAAATTTTCATTAAAAAGTCGCCAAAGAAACATTTCATAAAATGTATGAAACATGTTTCATAAAGCACAAACCAATGAAAAGTGTCATAGAATTTATGAAACATTTCTTAGAAACTATGAAATGCAATTCTTCATTCGAAGAACTTTTGTCATAAAAATACATTATTTTTCATAATATGATGTATGAAAATTTTCATATATTTTATGAATAAACTGAATAATATATATATTTTTTTAATAATAATTTTATTACTTGGTGCGATTTTTTTAACGCAAATTCGGCAAGTGAGTTGTGCTTCTCGTTCGTTTGTGAGAATCATCTCCTTATAGAGGCCGGTTTGATGTTGAAAAGTCGCTGCGAAGCCACTTGAAAAGACTTTTGACATGGTCGAAATCATGATCGTGCTAGTCTGCAGCCAAGTAATAAATGTCACCATGCCATTTGTAAATAAATTTGCATTCTATTAAATATAGATGCAAAATGGTCTTGAACCAGGACAATATCCCAGTTCAAATAACCTGAATAATTTTATGAAAGAGTTTCATAAATAGTAATAAGTTATACTGACGTTTCCAATATAAACAAAAAAGGTCTAACTCGTTGACTAACCAATCAACACAGAGAGTCTTTGCAAGGAATATGTCTTTGACCTAAATCAGGGTTCATACTTATGTCAGAGTTAACACAGTACAAATGAGAATTGCTAGCATTCTACGAAAAAAGTCGACACACTACAAATGTAGTTGTAAGTTATGAAACATTTCATAAAAACTATTAAATCTTTCATTATATTTATGAAGACATTTCATAATGCAAATATTTTATTGGTTATGACATATTTCATAATATTTAAGAATTGTTTCTTTAATACTATGAAATCTTTTTTTTTGATCTTATGAAACCAAATTTCACTAATTTAACAAAAATTTGTTTTATGAAATATGAAATGTTTATGAAAAAAGTGTATGAAACATTTCATTTTATTTATGAATTTTTCATACATATAAATAAAAAATTCTCTACATTTGTGAAAAACCTTTTATGAAATCTCTACATAAATATTATGAAGGAAAATTCTTTAAGTGTAGTAGACTTGTAAAATAAATGGATATTTCGAAATACGAACAATTAAGGAATAAAATGAGAAAAAGAGACATACAAATGATGCCAACAAAACGGATTTAACTAGAATATTAAAATTCGGTGTACACGTCATTCTGACTGCGTAGACTAGAGTGATCAAACCCGAGACCGAAAACCGGGGTTTTCATCTGAGACCGACCGTCGGATTTTTTTAAATCACGGTTTTTGGAAAACCGGGAAACCCGGGTTTTTTATGTCGGTCTCAACCGGTTTTTCATATTGCAAAAAAGTTTCTTTTTCGATGCTATTTTTTCAATATCGGGGCTTATATTCATAAGTGGGTGGCTATGAACAAAAACACAACTTTTCAGGAGAGCGAAAAAACTGATTTTCTCTTTAATTTTAAGAGTAACTATGAATCATTCTTCTACAATTTAATCTAAAGAGGATACCTAATTGCTACGATTAAAAAGTTTTCGAAATTTCCTATTATTCGCGGTTTTATGGTTCATAGCCACTTTTGCACGTTTAAAATTGAGTACTATGAATTTTGAAATAAGCACATAGCCATTAATGCCCAAATATATAAATAAGATTTGTTGTAAACTCGATAAAGTTTTTCATGAAATGTTGGCATTGTTGTGTAGAAAACACACTTGATGTATGGGATGTACACAGCGAATTTAAAGATTCCAGCTTCATCCGTCAGATTGGTACCATTTTTATCCCTTTTCCAAATATTTTACAAAAAGGGGATATTGCTAAGCAAACAATAAACAAAGAATAAAAATTGGATATTTATGGAAAATTTTAATTTTCGCGGCAAATTAGCCATATTTCACACATGACATGACATGATTTTCACACATGACATTTTTGTTTTAGGATTTTCTGGCGATCTAGTCAACGGATCCGACTGAATTTTTGTTTTATTAAGAACCAATATCGCTTATAACGTATAAGTAGTCAGTCGCTGTAATTGTAAGAAAATCCAAAATTCGCGGTTGCAATTGCTTATATTTAAACTTTCTCTGTTCTGATTCTGAATTTTGTTGACAAAAATATTCCGAATGAAGTCAGCAATCATATGCCATAAAAATATTTTGGTATTCTCAAGGTGATGAAAAGTTACGTGGGTTTTTCTAAAGATACTTTTCACAATTTTTGACTTTACAGCCACTATTTATCCTATATTAGCCTGGTAACTTGGGAACAAAAATGCTACTAACCGCGATATTATGGAATTTGATAGTACGATATACCCTAAATCTATAAAAATGGTGAAAAATGTTTTAAACAAAATCGTTGTAGCGAATTACAACCTTCGGTTATGTGTTGCTCCAATTTTGAACTATTTTATTTCTATAATGTTTATATTCATTCCCACTTATGCAGTCACAAAATAACGTGTGAGTTGGCTATCAATCAGAAGATTTTGAAAAAAGTGGCTTTAGAAAAAAATTTCTTCTCCAAATTTATACGACAGATGACATCCAAATCTGAGAATAGTTTGGCATCAAAAATTCATTTTCGAGTAAATGGTTCATAGACACTTATGAATATAAACCCGATATATGCCATTTTTTATTATCACAAGTATCATAGAACTTTTTTATTAGGAACCGCAAATTGACTAAAAAAGTTACGAACACAGCAATACTGTGAGTCTAAAATGGTGAAGTTCGTCCTAAGTTTCACATGCATTTCTTAAGAGCAGAAGAAAAATCGACGCCGTTGACCATTTGCCGCTGCGGATGTCGACCATTTGCCCCTGCGGATGTCGACACATAAGAATATATGTGATTATTTTTAGAGGTGTTTTCAGGAGCTCATAGACGGTTTTACCTAAGGACGAAATATTTTGCAGATCATCATTAAATAAACCAGAATTAATTTCTGGTGTGATCCCCTTGTAAGAAAAAAGTGAAAGGTCCTTGTATTTCAAAAAGAGTCAAATAATACGCATAATATTTGAACTTCATGTCAAACTTATGATTTATTGTCTTATAGTTTATATATTTTATCTTATTTTATTCTCTACAAGATATCCGAATCGCAGAATGGGGTAATTGGTCCAGAAGTTTTAGGCGTTTTACAAAATGATTTCCTATTTCAGCAAGATATAATTTGTAGTTTTTACGGTGTTCATGCCTGTTCTAAACAGATATTTTGGGAGTAATAGATGCAGGACGAAAAGTATAATGGGTTAAAATATAATTATTATCGCCAAATGATCCTACAGGAATGTTTGGAGTCATTTTCGAAAGATTTCAGTGAATCTGATTATGACATCAGAATTCACCTATTCCCAAGAATGAGTATGAATCTTGTGGAATTGCCTTATAATGAATAATTTCCTTATTTTTTACTGTTTCAAGAAAAACCCGAAAAACCCGGCCCAACCGGTATTTTATAAATAGAAAACAGGGCAACCCGTGATTTCAAAAAACCGACATTGCAGAAAAACCGGGATTTTTATCACTCTAGCGTAGACGGAAAAATGAAGATCTCTTGGTATTTTTACAGTCAAAATAGTAATTCATTAAACGTTTGAAAATAGTTTACATTATTTTATTATGAAGTCTAAATAATTATAGCAAAATAATTATTGACATTTGTAGATATATATAAAATAAATAATAAATTGAATAATAAACAAGTAAGAAGGCGTTAAGTTCGGCCGGGCCGAATCTTATATACCCTCCACCACGGAGTGCATTCCACAGTATTACCAGCAGACTAAAGAATGTCGACTTTACATAGAAGTACAGTACCATATTACGAAAATTGTGATATTTTTATGCACATTACTATATTTGTTTACTGTTTAAAATCTACTACTTTAAATAAATTCAATGCTGTAATTGTGAAAGTGAACATGCCGAAAATAGTAGGCGATTGTCAGTCGCCATTAGGGAGAAGCATTTTCAGATACAGACAAAGTGACTGTATTATTTTGATAAGAAAAGTACAAATGTGAAAGATATCCCCATTCGCCTCATTCTCTGCCCAAATGTACAAACTTCGAACACCGAATATATACACCGAATTTAATGATATCAACTTCAGCGGTTTGGAAGGTTCCATTTTTATCCCTCTTTTTCAATTATATCCCTTAAAAGTACGAATTTCAAAAAATCCCTCTATTTTAAGTGTCTATGCAATTAGAGAGATGTACACACCGAATTTCATGATTCTAGCTGTTGTCGTATCATTGGTACTTTTATCCCTTTTTGTCCTATTTCTCCCTCTAAAACTTCTATTGTCTTTGTGGAGCTTCCAAGATACAAGGGGAATGTCCGCAACAAATATCAAATTTATGAAAATCAGAAATTTAATTAATAAACCAAGGCTACCAATATTTATATACTATGTATATATATAATGGAAATAATACTTCAATTCATAAAGTAAATATAAGGCAGTAATCATAAATACCGTTGTTTGGTTGGTTCTATTTCCATCCTATTTTAATTTCAAAAGTATAAATTTTGAAAATACCTTATCTCTCACGTACGCAGTATAAGACAACTTCATGATTCTACCATATTTTTGTCGTAAAGTACGAATTTGGAAAAAAAAATTACTTGGCTATGCACTGTATAGCAGTATAGTGTATACGGAATGTATACACCGAATTCCATGATTCCAGCTGCGGCCATTTTTTTGGTACCATTTTTATCCCCTTTTTCGCATTTTACTCATTAAAAGTACGACTTTCGAAAATTTCATCATTCTAGCTGTAGCCTTTTAGTTGGTACCATTTGTATCCCTTTGCTCCCATTGAATCCCTTGAAAGTACGAATTTGGAAAAAACTTTTTTTGTGTCTACGCAGTCAGAGGAATGTATACTCCGAATTTCATTTCTAGCTGCTTCCATTTGGTTGATACATTTTGTACCCCTTTTTCGATTTTACACCCTATAAGTACGAATTTCGCAAAATTTCCTTTATTTTATGTGTCTAAGCAATCAGAGGAATATATACACCGAATTTCATTATACTAGGCGCAGCCGTTTGGTTGGTCCTATTTTTATCCCCATTTAAGCCCTTAAAAGTACGAATTTAGAAAAAATACTTTTATATTATGTATATACATTAGAGGAATGTACACGCCAAATTTCGTGTTTCTATCTGTTGTCGTTTGATAGGTACCATTTTTATCCCTTTTTGTCCCATTTCGCCCCCTACAAATAAAAATCACTCTATGGTGCCCTTTTATGCTATAAAGGGAATGTGAATTGCAAATATGAAGTAAATACAAGCTACTACGTTCAAAAAACATGCTGAAATACACTAAATATTAGGGGTATTTTCATTTCGTTCGGCCGCTATCGTGCTTTCAACAGACAGACAGACGACCAAGAATATATATACTTTATGGGGTCTCCGATGAATATTTTAAGGTGTTACAAACGGAACAAGTAAGGAAAGGTTAAAGTCGGGCGGGACCGACTATATGATACACTCCACGTTCTATCCTATTACAATTCAATTCGGTAAAAAAGTGAAATCGGGAAGGATTTTTGTATCCTCTAAATGTATGTGTTTGACAAAAAGTGTTAAATTGGAAAGAACATCTGTATGGGGGTATATTGAAACATGGAACACTGTGACCCACTTGTATGTTTATAGGTGAAATATAATATGTAAAGTTTGGCCAAAATCGGTTAAACATTTGGGAGCAACATTTGTATATATATAAATAAATGTATATCTAAATCTGAACCGATCTTACCCACTTTCACCATAGATGCCTTAGTTAGATTATTAGATATTGTGCCAATTTTAACCAAAACCGGGTACAATATGTGGTTTTTAGAGCGAAAATGTCAAATCGGTAGTGACATTTGTATGGGGGCTATATCTAAATCTGAACCGATATTACCCACTTTCTCCTTAGGTGTTTCTAGTTGTATTATAAGATGTTGTGCCAAATTTAAAGAAAATCGGATACAATATGTGGTTTCTAGAGCGAAAAAAGTCAAATCGGGAGCGACATTTGTATGGGGGCTATATCTAAATCTGAACCGATTTGCCTCAAATTAAATAGCGGTTGTCCTTGATCCACAAAACTTACTTGTGCCAATTTTTGTTAAGATCGGGCTATAATTGCGACCTGTAATTTCACTACAACAATAGAAGAACAGACAGACAGACGGGCAGACAGACGGACATTGCTAAATCGACTCAGAAAGTGATTCTAAGCCGATCTGTATAATAAACGATCTAACTCGTTTCCTTTTGGGTTTTACAAACAAATGCACAAAGACATATACTCTCGTGGAGTGTATAATGACAAAGTGAATATACCCCCATCCTGGAGGTGGAGGGTATAAAAACATAAGTACATAGGTTCACATAATTTTTTCATCGTAAACGCCATAAAAACATATTGCAACTTTTAAAAATAATACGGTAACAACAATGAATTTGGAAAGCATATTTAATTTTGTGTAATGAATTTTAATGACTTACATCAATGAATGCGAAGGGACTCCCATATCACCGATATTCGAGATGATTCGATTTGAAATGCCTCAACAAAAATCAGACTTCTAAGTAAATTAAAAAAGTGACCTATCTTCAAAAGTTGTAAATATTCTCGTAAGTGTTCTGTTGTCCATTTTCATCATTTTTATTTTTCCTCACAAGGACTAAAAATACCCATAATAATCCCTAATATTTTAGCGTATTTAAGCATGTTTTTTGAATATGTCTGTTTATATTTGCTTGATATTTGATATGCGCATTCCCCTTATAGCAAAAACTTGCACCATAAAGTGATTCTTATTTGTAGGGGGTGAAATGGGGCAAAAAGGGATAAAAATGGTACAAATTAAACGACAACAGCTAGAAACACGAAATTCGGTGTGTACATTCCTCTAATTGAGTAGATACATAATATAAAAGTATTTCTTCAAATTCGTACTTTTAAGGGGTAAAATGGGAATAGAGGGATAAAAATTGTACCAAACGGCTGTACCTAGAATAATGAAATTCGGTGTATACATTCCTCTGATTGCATAGACAAGTAAAATACACGAATTTTTCGAAATTCGTACTTTTTGGGGCCAAAAAAGAAAAAGGGGATACAAAATAGTACCAACCAAATGACCGCAGCTAGAGTCATGAAATTCGGAGTATACATTCCTCTGATTGCGTAGAAACGGAAAATAAATCGAAATTCGTACTTTCAAGGGATACAATGGTACAGAGGGATAAAAATAGTACCAACTACACGACTACAGCTAGAATGATGAAATTCTAATTGCGTAGAAACGTCAAGGGGGTAAAAATGGTACCAACCACATGGTCGCAGCTGGAATTATGGAATACATGTATGGAATACGGTGTATACATTCCTCTGCCTGCATAGACACGCAAAATAAAAAGTTTTTTTCCAAATTTGTACCTTTTCTATTATGGCAAAAATTGGTTGAATCATGAAGTTAGGTTATTTTGTACTATGTACGCCTGATAATGGATTTTCAAAATTTGTACTTTTTCAATTAAAATATAATGGAAATACAACCAACTGTAGCACCCACTATCTACCAATATTTATGGTATTTAAGCTTTTTGAAAATATAAATATAAGAATATTTATTTTTTGATTTGAAATAAATAATGGTTTGAAATAATTAAAATATTATATTTATTTATAAAATTATTTTTTTTCAATTTTATTTCACGCTCCAACTCAATAAACTCACCAAATCAGTTTTTTCCCTCACAAGTACATAAATACTTCTATCGATTTTGTCATCGATTGTGACACACATTTTCCACGATTCGGTCATTTGTTAAACGTTTGTCTTTTTGGTTTTGTCGTAGTTTTCAGACACAAAAGAACTGAAACTCAGTTAGAATAAATGACAATTTCATGGCGTATTTGTTGGCATTTCAATCAGAACAACATCAAACATAATTCTTCAATTAGAATTTCCTGCAGCTGCTCGAGCCACTCGAATGACCGACCATTGGACCCACCGGGGCCAGATGAGATCACACCTTAAATGTTCTCACACCACCGTTCGTCGTACGCACCACACCGCACCGCACGCAAGCAAGCACCGCACGCACTTTCAAGTCGATCTCCCTCCATGTGACATACATTCACTTGTTATTCGTGAGTTTTTTGTGTGTTTTTGCAAATTGCCATAAAACAAGCTTTAAATGTGTTACAACTTTAGTAGATAATGGTCGATGTTGTTTTCTTTTTTTGTTGCGGGTTATCCAGTGATAATATCGGCGGCCGTCATGGCCAACCTTAAGTTAAGGAAAATAATTAAATTTAATATTTTTTGAAATATCATCTCTCTCATGTGGTCTAGTTTCCCAGTCAAAATGTAAAATTCATCCTGATTTTTCAATAGATAAAGAGGAATTTCACACAGTGGAAATGACGGACGGATGGGTAAAGGATTCTACCCCATTTGGTATAATGAATGATGATTCCATCTCCCTTGATTACTTGCCATGAGAAAGGTTGGCTTTATCTGGCTGCTTTTCCATACAAATTTCGATTCTTATTTTCACGCACTTTTCGTGGTGATCATTTGACTTCTTGTGTGTGTTCGCTCGAGTGTGCACAGATTGGCGGCTAAGTTCAGCTCAGCTCAACTCAGCACAGCTCACTTCAGCACAAGTATTTAGTGTCACTTAATGCGCTGCGTTCTGCTTTGTTTGTGTCGTTTTTAGCAACAGGTTTTTGACATTCTGTTCTAGAAACGTAGGCATTCATTCTCATGATCATGGCAAGAATTGAAAGCAAAACGTCAAATATCCATATGACTCATTCTCAACTAGTGGCGGCGTTTGTGCCCAATTCGTTGGTATGATGCTGGCTGGCGCAGACAAGAACTAAAAGAACGCCAGCATTAAGATTGAGACGTTGAATAAAGTGAGTTTGTTTAGCTTTTTCTGATTTTGTTGTGGCTAAACGGAAGTATTAGATTAAAATATCAAGATTAAGATTGATATGTGTTAGATTGCCGGCTAAAATGTGTGAGATTGTAGCAGATTTTAATAGAACAGGTTCTTTGGACTTGACTTGCTCTCGGCGGCTTTTGGTTTAAACAAAACTAGAAGTGAACTGAGTGTTCTAAAAAAGGGAACCGTTGGAACAGAATAAACTTAATTGGTTACTTGTTGTAATTTTAATGTCTATATGTCGTAACAATTGCGAGGAAACGCAACAAATTAAAATGCTGATACAGCGTAAATAAGTAAAATTATTGAGAATAGTTTCATTACAAATTTTGGAAATTTGCATAAAAATTTTCAAATTAATTACGACGAAAGTCGTAAAAAAAACTATAGTAGTCTTATTTCCTCGATCACAGTGTGGTTCCAAAATAGTTTTTTATTAATTCTGTAACTTTGGGCTGGAAAAATATATCTTGACGAAATTTCAAAGCCTCAGAGCAGAGGTATTTTGGTATGGTATGGCTACTCCAAAATTGGTCACTTCTTATTGTCAGAATTTGGTGTGGAAATTTATGAGGGTCTTTATACCCTCACTCTAAAGAGTACACCTTGAAATATCGACCTGAGACCCTATAAAGTATATATATTCTTGATCGTCATAAAATTCTAAGACGATCTAGCTATGTCCGTCCGTCCGTCTGTTGAAAGCACGCTAGCATCTAAACGAAAGGATCTAGCTCCAAATTTTCCATAAATGCGTCTGATAGTCGTAGATCGGTTGGGATTGAAATGGGGTGAAATCGGCCCAAAGAGACAAATTTTTCCCTCCCAAGGACTAAAAATACCCATAATAATCCCTAATATTTTAGCGTATTTAAGCATGTTTTTTGAATATGTCTGTTTATATTTGCTTGATATTTGGTATGCGCATTCCCCTTATAGCAAAAACGAGCACAATAAAGTGATTCTTATTTGTAGGGGGTGAAATGGGGCAAAAAAGGGATAAAAATGGTACATATTTAACGACAACAGCTAGAAGCACGAAATTCGGTGTGTACATTCCTCTAATTGAGTAGATATATAATATAAAAGTATTTTTCCAAATTCGTACTTTTTGGAATAGAGGGATAAAAATGGTACCAACCTAACGGCTGTACCTAGAATAATGAAATTCGGTGTATACATTCCTCTGATAGCATAGACAAGTAAAATACACGGTTTTTCAAAATTCGTACTTTTTGGGGTTAAAATGAAAAAAGGGGATAAAAATAGTACCACTCTAATGACCGCAGCAACGGTCATGAAATTCGGAGTATACATTCCTCTTATTGTGTAGACACGGAAAATAAGTATTTTTTCCAAATTCGTAGTTTTTGGAATAGAGGGATAAAAATGGTACCAACCTAACGGCTCTAACGACCGCAGCAACGGTCATGAAATTCGGAGTATACATTCCTCTTATTGTGTAGACACGGAAAATAAGTATTTTTTCCAAATTCGTAGTTTTTGGAATAGAGGGATAAAAATGGTACCAACCTAACGGCTGTACCTAGAATAATGAAATTCGGTGTATACATTCCTCTGATAGCATAGACAAATAAAATACACGGTTTTTCGAAATTCGTACTTTTTGGGGCCAATATAGAAAAAGGGGATAAAAATAGTACCAACCAAATGCCCGCAGCTAGAGTCATGAAATTCGGAGTATAGATTCCTTTGACTACGAAGACATGAGAAATAAAAGGTTTTTTCCAAATTCTTACTTTCAAGAGATACAATGGGTACGGAGGGATAAAAATGGTACCAACCAAACGGCTACACCTGGAATAATGAAATTCGGTGTATACATTCCTCTGATTGCGTAGATACTTAAAATAAACAGATTTTTCGAAATTCGTATGTTTTGGGGTTAAAATGAAAAAAGGGGATAAAAATAGTACCAATAAAATGACCGCAGCTAGAGTCATGCAATTCGGAGTATACATTCCTTTGACTACGAAGACATGAGGATTAAAAAGTTTTTTCCAAATTCGTACTTTCAAGGGATACAATGGGTACGAAGGGATAAAAATGGTACCAACCAAACGGCTACATCTGGAATACTGAAATTCGGTGTATACATTCCTTTGATTGCGTAGATACTTAAAATAAACAAATTTTTCGAAATTCGTATGTTTTGGGGTTAAAATGAAAAAAGGGGATAAAAATAGTACCAATAAAATGACCGCAGCTAGAGTTATGCAATTCGGAGTATACATTCCTCTGACTGCGTAGACACGGAAAATAAACGGATTTTTGGAAATTTTTACTTTCAAGGGATACAATGGTACAGAGGGATAAAAATAGTACCAACTAAACGACTACAGCTAGAACGATGAAATTCTAATTGCGTAGAAACGTCAATAGGGTAATACTTTTGGAATTAAAATAGGATAGAAATACAACAAACTGTAGCACCCATTATCTACCAATATTTATGGTGTTTAAGCTTTTTGAAAATATAAATATAAGAATATTTATTTTTTGATTTGAAATAAATAATGGGTTGAAATCATAAAAATATTATATTTATTTATAAAATTAGTTTTTCACTATTTGTATTTGTTTTGGTTTGGCTATATTTAAAAAAACTATATTTTCCTGTAATATTACTGCACTTCTACGAAAACCGACAACCTCTGTGGAATGCAATCCATGGTGGAGGGTATATAAAGTTCGGCCCGGCCGAACTTAACTCCCTTTTTACTTGTTTCAGTGCAATATGTATTAAAAATTTGTTAATAACCGACAAAAGTCCACAATTTCTAAAATATTTAACTAATTGTCGTTATTCTAAATTTTAAATTTAGAATAACGACACTTAAAAATTTAATTTTTAAAAATTTAAAATTTTCTAATTTTTAGGCAACATTTAAGATCATTAATAGTAATTTAATCTATACTTTTATAAAATGTATTCAATGCTGCGTTGTTCAGTTGATTAAATTAAAACATATACTAATAATACATGGCATAGATAAGTTCGGTCACGCCTAATCTTATATACCCTCCACCATGGAGTGAATTTCACCGTATTACCGATTCTTGCCTGTCGACTTTTTTACAGTTTTTAATAAATTGTGCTGTTGCTTTCGTGGTAAGTGGAAAATTTTAAATATCTTTAAAGATCGTTCCCGCAGCAATCTTCACAAAATGTGTTTAAATACCCTAAATATTTTTTAGTTATTTAAATAGTTTCAATTTTCAATATCAACAATCCTAAACTATTCTGTAATCAAGGTAGCCTGATGTTTGTGATTCCTGATATAGCCATTTGTTTCGTACCATCTGTCTCATTTTTCCATTGTGTCCCTAAAAGTACGAATTTGGAAAAAAAATCAAAGTCAGCCAGTCGTATTCTAAATGCAGCCATTTTAATTTATAACACCATGTGACAGTACTTTTTGGTCCTGATAATATGTAGAAAAACTGTGTGCTCAGTTTTTCATTTGGTGAACTTTTCCCTTTTTTACAGTACTTCTAATTTTTAAAGGACGTATTTGTCTTAATAATTTATTTTCGTACTTTCGAGGGCCATACACAGGCGACATGAGTATCAAATGAAAGAGAAGAATGTATGAATATGTATAAAAATACTAAAAATTCCATGCCTCTATCTGTATTATTTTAGCATTAACAACCATTTCAAATTGTCCCTCTCAAATAGTAAAAGAAGAATAAACTAAATAAATAATGATGGAAACTTGAAATTGTTGTTAATACTAAACTAATACATACAGAGACATTATATTTAAAATATTTTTAACAGATATTCTTCTCTTTCATTTGATATCCATATCCTTTGTATGACTCGCTAAAATATGAAAATAAATTATTCAAACATCTATATCCTTTGGAAATTGAAAAGGAGAATGGATGACCAAATGAAAAATTGACTACACAGTTTTTCTACACACCATCTCTAGTTACACATGTATATTGTCTTGCTCAGGTTCAATAAATGTAAAATTGTCGCACGGTGTAATGCAGCTAGTTTTTATTTTACTTTTTGTTAGATTTTTACCATCCCGTATTTTTCGTACAAAATTCCGCCAAATCCCGTAACTCTCGAAAGGAAAAGGAATCGTTAAGGAATCGATTCAAACTTTACATGATAATATTTTCCCAAACTTAGTTTAAGTTCGAAGATGGGCGAAATTGCCAAGCCCCTTCTGGTACCTCCCACACAAATCATCCCAACCTACCTAAAATTAAAGCTGTTATCTATATATATAAAAGAGTTGCGTTACTGACTGACTGACTGACTGACTGACTGACTGACTGACTGACTGACTGACTTATCATTGACCAGCCCCCAGACCAAACGGCTGAAGCCAGGGTCATGAAATTTTCAGGGTAGTTCCCAAATATGACGTAGATGTCGACTAAGAAAGGGTTTTACGAAATTCGTACTTTTAGGGGATAAAATGGCCCAAAAAGGGATAAACATCGAACCTTCGTCCTGACTAAACGGCAGTAGCTATAAACATGAAATTCGGTGAGTTCCTTGCAATGACCATGCAGACGAGCTACAAATAGGGATTTTTCAAAATTTGTACTTTTAAGGGACGAGCGGGACAAAAAGGGATAAAAATGGTACCAACTAAAGTATTACAGCTAGAAACGTGAAATTTGGTATGTAAATTCCTCTGACCATATAGAAACGAAGTAAAATTGGATTTTTCGAAATTTGTACTTTTAAGGGACGAGCGGGACAAAAAGGGATAAAAATGGTACCAACTAAAGTATTACAGCTAGAAACGTGAATTTTGGTATGTAAATTCCTCTGACCATATAGTAACGAAGTAAAATTGGATTTTTCGAAATTTGTACTTTTAAGGGACGAGCGGGACAAAAAGGGATAAAAATGGTACCAACTAAGGTATTACAGCTAGAAACGTGAAATTTGGTATTTAAATTCCTCTGACCATATAGAAACGAAGTAAAATTGGATTTTTCAAAATTTGTACTTTTAAGGGACGAGCGGAACAAAAAGGGATAAAAATGGTACCAACTAAAGTATTACAGCTAGAAACGTGAAATTTGGTATGTAAATTAATCTGACCATATAGTAACGAAGTAAAATTGGATTTTTTCGAAATTTGTACTTTTAAGGGACGAGCGGGACAAAAAGGGATAAAAATGGTACCAACTAAGGTATTACAGCTAGAAACGTGAAATTTGGTATGTAAATTCCTCTGACCATATAGAAACGAAGTAAAATTGGATTTTTCGAAATTTGTACTTTTAAGGGACGAGCGAGACGAAAAGGGATAAAAATGGTACCAACTAAAGTATTACAGCTAGAAACGTGAAATTTGGTATGTAAATTACTCTGACCATATAGAAACGAAGTAAAATTGGATTTTTCGAAATTTTGTACTTTTAAGGGACGAGCGGGACAAAAGGGGATCAAAATGGTACCAACTAAAGTATTACAGCTAAAGACGTGAAATTTGGTATGTAAATTCCTCTGACCATATAGAAACGAAGTAAAATTGGATTTTTCGAAATTTGTACTTTTAAGGGACGAGCGAGACGAAAAGGGATAAAAATGGTACCAACTAAAGTATTACAGCTAGAAACGTGAAATTTGGTATGTAAATTACTCTGACCATATAGAAACGAAGTAAAATTGGATTTTTCGAAATTTTGTACTTTTAAGGGACGAGCGGGACAAAAGGGGATCAAAATGGTACCAACTAAAGTATTACAGCTAAAAACGTGAAATTTGGTATGTAAATTCCTCTGACCATATAGAAACGAAGTAAAATTGGATTTTTCGAAATTTGTACTTTTAAGGGACGAGCGGGACAAAAAGGGATAAAAATGGTACCAACTAAAGTATTACAGCTAGAAACGTGAATTTTGGTATGTAAATTCCTCTGACCATATAGTAACGAAGTAAAATTGGATTTTTCGAAATTTGTACTTTTAAGGGACGAGCGGGACAAAAGGGGATAAAAATGGTACCAACTAAGGTATTACAGCTAGAAACGTGAATTTTGGTATGTAAATTCCTCTGACCATATAGTAACGAAGTAAAATTGGATTTTTCGAAATTTGTACTTTTAAGGGACGATCTGGACAAAAAGGGATAAAAATGGTACCAACTAAGGTATTACAGCTAGAAACGTGAAATTTGGTATTTAAATTCCTCTGACCATATAGAAACGAAGTAAAATTGAATTTTTCGAAATTTGTACTTTTAAGGGACGAGCGGGACAAAAGGGATAAAAATGGTACCAACAAAAGTATTACAGCTAGAAACGTGAAATTTGGTATGTAAATTCCTCTTACCATATAGAAACGAAGTAAAATTGGATTTTTCGAAATTTGTACTTTTAAGGGACGAGCGGGACAAAAAGGGATAAAAATGGTACCAACTAAAGTATTACAGCTAGAAACGTGAATTTTGGTATGTAAATTCCTCTGACCATATAGTAACGAAGTAAAATTGGATTTTTCGAAATTTGTACTTTTAAGGGACGAGCGGGACAAAAAGGGATAAAAATGGTATCAACTAAGGTATTACAGCTAGAAACGTGAAATTTGGTATTTAAATTCCTCTGACCATATAGAAACGAAGTAAAATTGGATTTTTCGAAATTTGTACTTTTAAGGGACGAGCGGGACAAAAAGGAATAAAAATGGTACCAACTAAAGTATTACAGCTAGAAACGTGAAATTTGGTATGTGAATTCCTCTGACCATATAGTAACGAAGTAAAATTGGATTTTTCGAAATTTGTACTTTTAAGGGACGAGCGGGACAAGAAGGGATAAAAATGGTACCAACTAAAGTACTACAGCTAGAAACGTGAAATTTGGTATGTAAATTCCTCTGACCATATAGAAACGATGTAAAATTGGATTTTTCGAAATTTGTACTTTTAAGGGACGAGCGGAACAAAAAGGGATAAAAATGGTACCAACTGAAGTATTACAGCTAGAAACGTGAATTTTGGTATGTAAATTCCTCTGACCATATAGAAACGAAGTAAAATTGGATTTTTCGAAATTTGTACTTTGAAGGGACGAGCGGGACAAAAAGGAATAAAAATGGTACCAACTAAAGTATTACAGCTAGAAACGTGAAATTTGGTATGTAAATTCCTCTGACCATATAGAAACGAGGTAAAATTGTTTTTTCGAAATTTGTACATTTAAGGGGCGAGCGGGACAAAATGGGATAAAAATGGTACCAACTAAAGTATTACAGTTAGAAACGTGAAATTTGGTATGTAAATTCCTCTCACCATATAGAAACAAATTAAAATTAGATTTTTTCGAAATTTGTACTTTTAAGGGAAGAGAGGGACAAAAAGGGATAAAAATGGTACCAACTAAAGTATTACAGCTAGAAACGTGAAATTTGGTATGTAAATTCCTCTGACCATATAGAAACGAGGTAAAATTGGTTTTTCGAAATTTGTACTTTTAAGGGGAGAGCGGGACAAAAATGGATAAAAATGGTACCAACTAAAGTATTACAGTTAGAAACGTGAAATTTGGTATGTAAATTCCTCTCACCATATAGAAACAAAGTAAAATTAGATTTTTTCGAAATTTGTACTTTTAAGGGAAGAGAGGGACAAAAAGGGATAAAAATGGTACCAACTAAAGTATTACAGCTAGAAACGTGAAATTTGGTATGTAAATTCCTCTGACCATATAGAAACGAGGTAAAATTGGTTTTTCGAAATTTGTACTTTTAAGGGGAGAGCGGGACAAAAATGGATAAAAATGGTACCAACCAAAGTATACATATATAAACGTGAAATTTGGTATGTAAATTCCTCTCACCATATCGAAACGAAGTAAAATTGCATTTTTTCGAAATTTGTCCTTTTAAGGGAAGAGAGGGACAAAAAGGGATAAAAATGGTACCAACTAAAGTATTACAGCTAGAATCGTGAAATTTGGTATGTAAATTCCTCTGACCATATAGAAACGAAGTAAAATTTGATTTTTTCGAAATTTGTACTTTTAAGGGAAGAGAGGGACAAAAAGGGATAAAAATGGTACCAACCAAAGTATACATATATAAACGTGAAATTTGGTATGTAAATTCCTCTCACCATATCGAAACGAAGTAAAATTGGATTTTTTCGAAATTTGTAAATACTTTTAAGGGAAGAGAGGGACAAAAAGGGATAAAACTGGTACCAATTTTAGTATTACAGCTAGAATCGTGAAATTTGGTATGTAAATTCCTCTGACCATATAGAAACGAAGTAAAATTTGATTTTTTCGAAATTTGTACTTTTAAGGGAAGAGAGGGACAAAAAGGGATAAAAATGGTACCAACTAAAGTATTACAGCTAGAAACGTGAAATTTGGTATGTAAATTCCTCTGACCATATAGAAACGAGGTAAAATTGGTTTTTCGAAATTTGTACTTTTAAGGGGAGAGCGGGACAAAAAGGGATAAAAATGGTACCAACCAAAGTATTACATATATAAACGTGAAATTTGGTATGCAAAATTCCTCTCACCATATCGAAACGAAGTAAAATTGGATTTTTCGAAATTTGTACTTTTAAGGGGCGAGCGGGACAAAAAGGGATAAAAATGGTATCAACTAAAGTATTACAGCTAGAATCGTGAAATTTGGTATGTAAATTCCTCTGACCATATAGAAACGAAGTAAAATTGGATTTTTCGAAATTTGTACATTTAAGGGGCGAGCGGGACAAAATGGGATAAAAATGGTACCAACTAAAGTATTACAGCTAGAAACGTGAAATTTGGTATGTAAATTCCTCTGACCATATAGAAACGAGGTAAAATTGGTTTTTCGAAATTTGTACTTTTAAGGGGAGAGCGGGACAAAAATGGATAAAAATGGTACCAACTAAAGTATTATAGTTAGAAACGTGAAATTTGGTATGTAAATTCCTCTCACCATATAGAAACAAAGTAAAATTAGATTTTTTCGAAATTTGTACTTTTAAGGGAAGAGAGGGACAAAAAGGGATAAAAATGGTACCAACTAAAGTATTACAGCTAGAAACGTGAAATTTGGTATGTAAATTCCTCTGACCATATAGAAACGAGGTAAAATTGGTTTTTCGAAATTTGTACTTTTAAGGGGAGAGCGGGACAAAAATGGATAAAAATGGTACCAACCAAAGTATACATATATAAACGTGAAATTTGGTATGTAAATTCCTCTCACCATATCGAAACGAAGTAAAATTGCATTTTTTCGAAATTTGTCCTTTTAAGGGAAGAGAGGGACAAAAAGGGATAAAAATGGTACCAACTAAAGTATTACAGCTAGAATCGTGAAATTTGGTATGTAAATTCCTCTGACCATATAGAAACGAAGTAAAATTTGATTTTTTCGAAATTTGTACTTTTAAGGGAAGAGAGGGACAAAAAGGGATAAAAATGGTACCAACCAAAGTATACATATATAAACGTGAAATTTGGTATGTAAATTCCTCTCACCATATCGAAACGAAGTAAAATTGGATTTTTTCGAAATTTGTAAATACTTTTAAGGGAAGAGAGGGACAAAAAGGGATAAAACTGGTACCAATTTTAGTATTACAGCTAGAATCGTGAAATTTGGTATGTAAATTCCTCTGACCATATAGAAACGAAGTAAAATTGGATTTTTCGAAATTTGTACATTTAAGGGGCGAGCGGGACAAAATGGGATAAAAATGGTACCAACTAAAGTATTACAGTTAGAAACGTGAAATTTGGTATGTAAATTCCTCTCACCATATAGAAACAAAGTAAAATTAGATTTTTTCGAAATTTGTACTTTTAAGGGGCGAGCGGGATAAAATGGGATAAAAATGGTACCAACTAATGTATTACAACTAGAATCCTAGAAAGGGATAAAAGTTGTACGAATTTAAGTAGTGCAGCTATAGTCGTGAAATTTGGTATGTAAATTCCTCTGACAACGTAGAAGTGCAAATCTAAATAAATTTTTCGAAATTTGTACTTATTATGTACTATAGCATTAGAGCTATAGTCGTGAAATGTGGTGTGTGTTCCACTGACAACGAGAAGCGCAAACCTAAACGAATTTTTCAAATTTTGTACTTATAGACAATGAGCGGGATAAAAATAGTACCAACTAAAATATTTCAGCTATAGTCGTGAAGTTGCCAGCGGGACAAAAAGGGATAAAAACCATTTTTACTTTAGTATTACAGCTAGAATCGTGAAATTTAGTGTGTAAATTCCTCTGACTCTATAGAAGCGCAGTAGTTTGATTTTTCGAAATTTGTACATTTAAGGGGTGCGCGGGACGAAAAGGGATAAAAATGCTGTACAATCATTTAATTACGTAAGCGCGGAACATAAAAGAATATTTCAAAATTTGTACTTAAAAGGGGGATACGGGACAACAAGGAATAAATGTGTTACCAAATAAAGTACATATATTTAGGGGAAGCAAAAACACATTTTACCTATAGTGATTTTTCAAAATGTGTACTTTTTGGGAAAGAAGTGCAAAGTTATAAACTGGCTGGCTGAATCTAGAAACATGAGATCGAGGATATAAATGGTTGTAATATTTTGTTCAAAACTTGGTAGAAAATTATACATACGAAGTAGTTCAGCTAAAATAGTGCATATCGACAAGCACATTCCTTTGATTGTGTGTGAGTGCTAGCTAATAGGAGGTTTCCAAATTACTATTTTAGATTTATCTATATCCACCAACAGAAAATAAAATAAATACTATCCAAAAACAAAGACGGATAAAATTAACAAATAACTGGCTT